>DWDU01000339.1:0-19992 GCA_018245575.1 Jemadia suekentonmiller | reverse complement strand
ACACATTAGAAACCATATATTTAAATGGTTTGACAGGTGACAGTAAACAAATATAAGAACATGAAATTAGTATCAATTTCGTAGATAAAACGCCTATCTATATGCCTATCTACATTAATATATTGCACTGTAACTGTTAAGTAAATTTTCAAAAATAAAATTCAATAAATCCCCTCGATTATTCTCATCTCAGGTACATTGGGTTAAGACGAAGTAAAGCATAATAATCTCGTCGTAAGAAAAGCTTAATGTGGCACTATTCGGCGCGCAGCGAGAGGTCCCCGTACAAAACGAGCGCGCCGAACGACCGAATACTTTTTTGTGACTCAATAGATGTGTTATACATTTTTTTTTGTTTTATTGGTCGTAATTTCACGTGGGGATATTTACGGGCGGCCGCGGGCCAGCTAATTAAGTTGTAAGGCGACTCCAGTCCACAGCCAGGCATTGTTTGATGGAGGCGGCTTTGTGCGCTGATAAGGGTCTACGCGACCTTTTCATATACTACTCTGAAGGTAGCCCACAAATTGACATTGAGATGTTATAAAATTAATAATCTCTCATTCATAATTGACTCAATCCCATTTATTTAGTAGATATAAGTATATCGCCATAAAGAAGTCTCACTGACACGTACGCTTATACACGTACGTATTCACAAAAAGCTGTGTGTGCAGATAAAATTTTTGCGCTCGTAAAAACGCTTCATGTAATTTTATTGTGCATTCACTTTTATCGTTTGCATTGTAATGATTGATCGCAATACGCAATAAAAGATTGCATCGCGGCGCGGCGGGCGCGGGCGGGGGCGCGGGGGCGGGCGCGGGGGCGGGCGCGGGCGCGGGGGCGGCGGGCACGCAACAGGTGCCTCAGTAAAGTCGTCCACTAAATCCACTTCCGTCTGTCTCGTTCGCAGTTTTTGTTGTGCGTATTGTGTGTTTCGTTATGTTCGCTCGCGGTAGATTTCTTCGCCGCGTAAATGTACAAAGCTTAGTGCTTTTCAACATATCAAAACTCAATCTGTCCGCTGTCTGGCGTGATTTACTTCGATTCGTTTAGGTGTTTTGATAATGACTCAATTTCAAATTTTGAATAACAAATGTAAAATATTTAAATCATTAAAACATAAAGACTGTTTAGAACATAATTTTAAATATAATAAAAGATTTTAGGGAATAATATTCAGTTTGATAACGCCATTTAGGTCACCTATTTTCTATAAGATTCGATGGATTTTTTTGCGACGCTGCATAATGTCATGTCTGTAATGCTCGAAGAGGTAGGCAGATGAATGTAGAACACTCCCACGTTTTACCAGTCACATTTACGTCCCACTATGGAATAGGTAGTGAGCTTATTACCATAATCCGGGCTCATATTCAAACTCCGAGCCACTACCAGAAAATATAAATTAGAAAAATTTAGTAGTGCCCGACCCGGAAATGAACCCAGGACCTCCAGATCGACAGTCACACTTGCAACCAACACGATCAACGACCAACGAGGCTCGTTTTTGCGACGTCAAAAAATATTCTTCCTTCCCCAGGGACGTTACCCGCATAGGATATCCTATATAGGTATCCTCTTTCCAGAACACTAGTTCCTGGATAACAGAATTACGAAGCATAAATATTCGAATAGTATTCAAAAAATCAGTAGCAACAAAACATGTTCATAAACACTAAAATGAAAAACAGACATTGCAACAATGTTAGTTAAAAAGAAAAAAACTTCGAGCGCCTACAGTATCAATAAAACAATCATGATCATCTAAGGTCCTTACACTAATGTTATTTTTTATTATATTTGATCCGACGTATTAATAATTATTATATTCATTCAATTATTCAATTTATGTGACAATGCAAAGTTTAGACCTTTCGGTTATTATTTATAGTCACCTCTACCTTTTAATACCGGTTTAATAAAACAAACATTCCACCAGAATGTATATTGAGGATATAGATGGTGTATAGATATGTAGATAGATGATCGATAGAGTTATATTGTTATGTTATATTGCAAATAAAACCAACGCGGTTTCGCGGATAACGCCAAAAACTTGTTACAACTAACAAATGTAAGTTATGAATAACATTTGGCGAGAGAAATTGTCAAAACATTATTTCAAATTTCGAACTATAAAAATTTATGGCAAAATATATTTATTATTAGCATTTTTGTACGGCATAATTCAAATTAAGTGAGATAAATTTCATTCAACACCAATTAAATATTATTTATGGACATATTTCATTATTCCTGCAACCTATCAAAACGCCCGCGTGCAAGTGTCGCATACAAAATAGTTGGCGGGCAATTATAAACATGTTCTAGCCATTTATTGTTCGATATTATACTTAATAAGAATCAATTTATAATACAATAAGTATTGTGACATTCATGAACCGGACGCATGTAAGCATTATAAAATGTTGATCGACGAATTTAAATTCGCCATGTCAAACGTATAAGGGTTCTAATACACCGCGGCTTTTTGTGTTGTTCGCGTGTAATGCCGCGCACGTCCCGCAGCTAGACGGAAGCGGCCGCCCCGCAGACGTGCCTGCGACCGCTGCATTTGTATTCCACGGGATGCACAATGTGCCACAATGTCTTTATCATGATGTACTTTTACGGGTTTTAGATTGTATGCGACCGATAATGGGCCGAGCTCCCGATCGAGCGTTGAGTACCTAAATACTTTTCTTTCGTGGAAACTGGCAAGTGCGTATGTTGGTGCGTAATTGATTTTCGAAACAAAAACCCCACCTTATAACTCGTAAGATGCCGAATCACATATTTACGTATCATTTGCAGTGTTTGCTCAGAACATTTTCAATTACATTCAACATATATAAAACTCACTACTTATGACATTTAACATGCATACTCTAGGTACATAATATGCATAGAATATTCAACGAACCTTGTACCCAGAGTTGTTCGACTCTTGTATGGATCTGCGCGGACTTGAGCCCCACGCAGAATGTGGAGAGAACAAGGATAGCGACGAAAAGTACTTTTCCCGCGTCACCCTGCAGGAAGCAACCCAAAATGAAGAGTTGCTCCTGCAGCCACGCGCGAATCCAAAGCGACGTTCTCCCGCCTTCGATGTTACCCTGTAATGACAAATGGAACATTTGTAAATATTAGTCACGTGTTGCACTCTTGTCATGAAAAAAAGTCGGTTGTAGTAATTTTTATAATAGTAAGTAGGTATTATCGATTTTAAAATATTGATATTTTTTTATACTTAATAAGCACAAGTAAAAGAAACAGTAGCGAACTATAAAAGTAGCAACATTGTAATAAACTAATATCGATTTTGTGTTCGGCCTCGTAATCGATTTACATGATTTACCGAAATCGTTTCGGCGGAGATAAGTTAATAAGATCAAAGATTTAAAACGTCGGAATAATTTCTTAGTTGATTGTGATTAATGACAGGCGCGCGAGCCGCGGGCCGGCGGCCGGTGGCGCCACCGAGCAATCCTCGAAGGTTGTTAAATAGTTCCCAGTTTGCTTCATTATCGTGATACGGTAAACGAAACAGAATCCAGATTTTAACCAAATCGATTTGTTAGTTGCGGGGAATGGCTTCAAAAATCAAGGCCACACAAAGTAAGGTGTAATGGTGAAAGTTATTAAAAAGTTCGCCATACAAAAGTAGTCGGAAACTTATGAAAGTTTCCAATCTGATAACCATATTGAATCCGTATAACTATTGGAAACTATACGGCGTATGTTTTACGATGTATTTAGCGATTTCAAATGTGAAATCGAACACAGTAACTAGGCAAGTAAGTAGGCACATACAAAGTAGCTAGCCATAACATTTATGTCATGTATCTGTAGCTATAACATTTAAGTTTATAATCTATGCCGAGTCTATTTTATTTAAAGGTTAAATAAACATTTACTAATAGAAACTTTAATGTTTTGCGTACATTTTACTTTAACAAGTAGAGGTACTTCTCGTGGAATTTTATTACTTTATTGTACCTTACATTCTCATACACTCTTGTGATATGGTCGCAAATATCACAGCATAGTATTATTAACTCAGATTAAAAGCACGATATTTGTTATTTTTGGCTACTAAAGCACCGACGCCGCACGCATCATTTTTTTTTGTGTCTAATGCCTCTATAATCTCCCCGAATCCCGCGGAGCTCTTCTAATTGCGTAATAATAACTCAATCGTCTCGTGTCGTATGTTGCGATACACGCGAGCACGACGCCCTCACGGCTCGTTTACGTTTGTGGAAAACATCAACGGTACATTCGAAACGAAAAGTTTCTACAGTCACTAGTTCATTTTGCGCCGATCATCATCGGTACATTCGAAACGAAAAGTTGTTAAATTCAAACCTTTTCGCATGTACATTGCATTATTCCTGTTAAAATTGTACTTATAATTTGCCAGTTGAGTAACAATTGCATATATTTCTGTTATCATATATTACTGTTGACAAAATATTTTAAAGGCTTATTCTCAACAATTCAGCAGCCTTATCGCCTCTTTCAGTTTTGAAATTCAACGGACGACGTCAGTAGAACGCAATGATGGCTAAGGTATTCTAAATTAGCGTATGAAACAATTATGTATTTATCAATAGAACTTGCTGATTGATTTCAGGATACAGTTATTTTTGTTATTCTGGTCTCTTCGATTCAACAATCGACAAATAATGCATAAGTTACTGTATAGTTATTTCTGTACTGTACTGTATTTCGTATGTTCGTTCATAAATTTAGAATATCCCTTTCTCAATGCGTCGAATTCCTATTAATTTTGTTATCTTAGAATACGGAAAGGAATGGAGCTGTTTCTCAAACGAATGTCGTATATTGAGGTCAGAGCTGTCTTCGGGTGTTGATTTTATTAGCGACAACTCGTTTACCGCTTTTTGACTTCTGGTATTTTTATTTAAGCCATAAATTAGGCAATTAACGAGACTGGCTAATAAAATTTTATGTAGTCAAGTTTTTTAGTTAAAAAACCGAAGATTGTGGTAGGGGCGGCTACGCTTAAACCGGATGTTAATGCGCCTACAAGAATATGCAGTCAACAATATACCTAATTGTAAAGGATTATTAAATGATGACTATAGCCTTAAACGTCCCATTCTGAGAGGAGACACATATTCTAAAGTAAACCGGTAAAAAGTAAAAATTCAGTTGCAGAATTATATCTTCACTCCTCCACATCCTTTACAGGGTAGGCAGGGAGCACTGAAAGCCAAATACCTCTATTCCTACCTGACGTGCGTCTTCCACATTAATCTCACTATTCGTAAAGTATTTCTTTAAATTGAAATCTTTATTTTACATATCAGTGTTCAATGCTTTGAAAATCTCTATGGTGAAATATTTACGATTGTATAATTCGCTAATGTCACATCCGACCCGCTCAGTCCGTCTCTGAAACGTAACGCGAAGCTGACAACCTCCAATTAAAACATCGTTAGTGACTTGAGCAAATTCCTGAGAGTTTATTTTCAATCACGTGTTCAGAAACCGTCCATTATTGTGCAGTTCGGTGAACCATTAGCCAAGACTCAATGTTTGGTTGGAACATATAAATCGTAGCAACAATAATGTCAGCGGAGCGGAGATGCGGCTGGAGCGTTTCGACTACGTACGGGCAGCGCGGGCGAGGTGAATGTCGGGCGCGCTGGGTGGGCGTGACGTCACGGCCGGAATGCGCCCGCGCCGCCCGCGCGCCCCCCGCCGCGGCCCACGTGGGGAGTACGATACGCTACCACACTCCACCACGACCTGCTCTTGCATACTTCATTCATGTGCAGACACACCAAATACGGTCAACAGGTGTACTTTATGCGAAACTACATGTACCACCGTCTATTAATCGCATGATGCTGTATTCGTTTATTTCCAGATTTGTGCAAAGTACAGTGCCAAAATTAAACTTTATAGACGACTATATTAAGTTGATTTCTGTCAGGACTGTTATGAATCTCGTCGTATCCCGCTCGTGCGCTTACACGCTGGCGTTACGGGATTAGCCCATGGGATCCACGGCAATCCAGCCGCGGCCTACGCGTTTCCTGCTGATAAATTTATCAGCTCACTATTGTCGGCGTTGGCGCTAAGACAGTAAGCAGTGTAGTCTTAAGGTGTTTGTTAAAGCTCTTCTTATAAATAAACGTTCGCTTGCAAGACAGCGTGCGCTTAACGACGTGTTTCCGGTAATTGTGAGTGAATGTGATCTGCCCCTCGCGGAGCGGCCCTAAATTTTTAAATAGGTGGCCTTTACACGTATCAAAGATAACTCCGAAGTGCTGTCGGACTATTCATATTCAAATTACGTAAACAGACGTCATTACCGGCTCGGCCACAGATCGAGGTATATCCAGACACGCGAGGGCAAATCGCCGGTCGGCATTGTCCGTTATCTCGGGTTCGGGTCACGCCATTTCTAATAGTTATTATATCTGAACTTGAACACTTAGTAAAATGTGTACTATATACATATATTGTTTCATATTTATTTCGGTTTTCATTTTAATGTCGATCAAAGTTGCTATTAATATTTTGACAGATGATATAGGAGTAGTATGTATCAATGTAAGGTCATGAAAATTTAAAAAATGAAGGAATTTTAAGACAATTAAGTTTAGTGTCATTTAAAGTTGTTTCGCACGTATTTTAAGTTAATTTGTGTCAAGGCGTTAAAAAATAAATAATATCGCTTTCTGTGACGGTGAAGGAAGAACCGTGAAATCCACCTTCGAATTCTCCATAACATTCTTCAAAGCGTACAGTATCTGCCTAACCGTACTCGGTAAGCATGGCAGAACAACAACAGTATTGAGGATGATGTTTATATTTGATAAGTCAACGTATACAATGATTTTAAACAGTTCAATTAAGTTAATCAAAAATATTAAAAAGGTCGTTTAATGAGTTCATTCGCATGGCACGATACTATTTGTACATACATAAACAGATATAGGTATAATGATAGTAAACAAATCCCCAGTATCTATGTAAGTAATAAGCGTATATAGGTCTCGAGCGGGTAATTGCTCATTGGGGCTTATCTCGAGAACTTACAACCAGAAAACTACACTTCGAAAGGTCAGCGAGCGTTATTTATTTCGATATCTATGTTCCATATGTAATTTATTTTTACACCTCCAACGACGATATTATTATTATTATATGATCATCAAGTATCTCTTTTGGGGTAGGCAGTAAGCAGAATATCTGCTAAATATCCTTACAATTAAAAATAGTAGCTAGATTATAAATTAAAAAGAACTTTTATTTGTCATACAAGTAATAAGAAAGCATTTGTAAATATTAGAACGACTGTCTTTCGATTGGTTAATCGATAACTAATCTACATTTTAATGATTAATTTTTCTTTAATTTATACGCTCGTATGGCAATTGGCAATTTGTTTACAATATCATTATTAAAAATCAGTAACATCACAGCTAACGGTAAAGGGTTAGCCCCCGTAAGCGCGCAATCGTCGGCGATTCGCGCATCGACATGACAGATGTATTGAGAGCGATGTTTTGACAGATCGATTCGTCAATGTACAACTGGAAAAGCCTCAAATCTCCGCCAGTGTGATCCGGATGATTGGCGTGCGCTCAGACAACACGGATCGATCGGACCGTCCCTTGGACGGGACTGGTGTTGCCAGTTAATAGATGGATGTACAGAATTTTCTTTTTTTTTGTTTTATAGTATTTATCTTTGTCTTAGTAATTGTTTATGTCTATTTGTTCTATGGTCTGTAAGGATAGAGATATTTGGCAACAGGTGCTCTCTGCCTACCTACCCCGTAAAGGATTTGGCGTGAAAATATGTATGTATGTAATTTTCTACCTTTGCTTGATCGTGGCGAAAAATAAATATGTGGGGTATAAAAATCAATAAACACCTAAACTATATACATATTGTTTGAAACTAGGAATATTATTTAAAATATTGTATGATATTATGAAACGTCATTAACGTATCCTTACTTTTCCTACTTCCTCTTGTTTAGATAACATCCGCGCCGTATCAAATACTGTTTTGTTCTACATGTATATAAAAAATAGCTCCTTAAAGGTTTATTATTACATCTTAATTTACTGAACTATCTGAACATTACATTGGAGGTACAGAGGATTTATTGGACTCAAAATATAATACCGGAACATTAAAAACTAAATAATATGACAACATTCATGAAAATGTTACCAATAAAAGTTTACATTACGATTGACATTGAGAAACGTCGCGGCGCTCGTAACGTTGGTTATTTGAAAATCCGGCAATTTACATCGAAGCTGGCAACACTATCTTAGAGTTCCGGACATCTGCATATAATGGGGCCGTGGGTGTGGACCCACCTATTATCCCATGAGAATGCATGGAGCGTCGTGTTGCCTATTACCGCGCCCGACTATTATACTATTGACTGGGCAAATGTCTAGTGCATGTTCGCGAGTTCCTGCATCTACGTTTTAATATAAACTTTTCCATCCTGTCCGTCGACTTGTATTTCAAATTTTAACAATAGATACCAAGCAATACTTGCTTATATATCCTTGTACGATCAGATTGATTGTCAAAGATTCATCTTTATATGTTTACATGTTAACATGTCCAAACATTACGTGAACATCTTATTACTCATTTGAAGTTTTATGAACACCCACGAAATTGTAGGTATATTTTGAAATATTCTTGACACGTTTATTTAATTATAAAAAGATGGATATGTACCTACTATAAAAAATGAAGTTCGCAAATAGTACAATTTGAACGAAAACAAGTCTGCAAAGAGACGACCGTGACGAAATAAAACCACTCAAAGATTCGCTTGTACGAATCGTGGTGTGTTAATTAAGACATCAATTCGCTGCGTGTGTTACCTATAAGTTTTTTTTATCGGATCGTGTAAAAAATGATAATCGCAATATTGACGCTGGCCAATGCGATCGTTGTCAAGGACATCACGTACCGACCAATTGGCCAGTCGGCCACCAGCGCTTTTGAATGTCAATGACACATCGTGAGCTTTATGTAACTTTGATGACTGTCCGACAGCGCGAAGGTCGCAGAACTTTTTAACATTTTACGACTCACTTTGTAAGAGATTCATTTATTTCGGTCACACTCTACGTAGACATTGGGAGGCAAAATTAAATGCTTTCGTACTTTTTACTTGTATTTATATTTCGCCCGACGAAAACGATTTACGACTGAAAAAAATCACATTGGATCTATCACAAAACTAAAAGAAATTAAAAGACGTAGTTATGTAAAACTAAATTTTGACAAAATTTTAAACGTCATGAGCTACATACACGTTAAAATAAAATTTAGTAGTCAGCAAGTATATGATACAATTATTTTGAACTTCTTAGAAAGAACCTAAATTAGAAGGACAACTAAACTATATGAATAATCTTAATATTTTATATATACATACAGGTAACTAGTGAGACGTGGGATTGTACTACACTCTGCCTACCTCATCGGGAATTACAGGCGTGACGTTACATTACATTATCAATATGTTATTGAAAATTCCAACACCATGTTAACTAAAATTACTGACATTTCTCACTCGATTACAATATCTGTCTCGTTATTGAAACGGGATATGAATCCGGTTATTAATATGTTATGATACATTGTGTGTATTTACATTGTGACTATAATTAGTGGCTCACTTGGATTTCCGGTTGACTAAACTGGTACATCTCGTGAGGAATGCTGACAGTTCTATTAATTTTATAAATACCTAATTAATATTATCATGGTTGCTATGTTAAATACTGTGACAGATTGTTCGAACATTATAACGAAGTATATTGATAACCTGTCTGAGTTTGTGGAGAACGACGAATGTAAATGAATCGGGTCAGGTTTGCAAGGATTGACAATTTAATTAATATTTGGCGATGGACGGTCTCTGTCTGCGCTGTAAGCGGTCTAATAAATAACCCATGCTAACGCATTCGGTTCATACCCGTAATGGTAGCAATGACGTTTAATAAATAAATTTATATAGTTGATAAATTAATTCGATTTAGCATATTTTAGACGCGACAATCAGTGATGTGGGGAAAGTTGCCAAGTTAGGCGCACGGGCGGAACCGGTTCGGGCTGCCATATGACATGGCATTCGTCGATAATACTATAGGTTACTAGCAACTTTGCCCATTTATTGCCACACTTCATAAAAAACTACTCGATAACAAGGGCGTAAGAGACGCGCAAAAATGTATTGGTATCCAGGGTTCGGCTGAAAACGAGTTCTCTAGCCTCAATGTTTGTACAGAAGGACGGCGTTGTGCCAACAAAAGTACAGCCACATAATAAATGCAGTGAAGTAGTATAAAACTAGTCATAGTGTAGTGAAATAGATGGAGTTGTTAGTCAGGACTGGAACATATGGCGTAATGGAGCTGTTGGCTCGGAAGCATTGGTCAGCGATGGGGAAAAATGCCGTGCAGTGATGCGTGTGAATGCCACGTGTTGCGGCGACCACTGGTGACCACTGTTGACCACTGAGTGGCTGAGTAACCCGACACCCCTGCGGCTAATCAGTGTCAAGCTAGGGTTACATAACGTACGATGCTACGACCTCTCTGCTACACATCACGAGGTAATGTTTTATATAAAGATTGACTTTGCTTCAAGGGAAAAAATAATCACTACACTGACTGGAACATTTTTGTAAATGATGGTGACTAGTAAGAGAAATGTAGGTGCATATTGTATAATGGTAGGGCTTTCACACTAATTCACACAGATTACATTATCATCGAATATATATTAAGTTCAGTGAAGTTTTTTAAGAGTAAGCAAGATCTTGTGATATTATTAACCATATTTACCAGTATAACGAAAAACTCTATAAATCCAATTTTAAAAGTTGCACCTTTGAAATCGTGGATGTAGTAACAATCATTTATAGGTCTCCCGCGCAGCTGCCGACCGCCGCCGGCATGTTCAATGTTTGGAGGAAGATGAACGATATGTGGGAAATGTAAGTGGGAGAGAGATGAAGCTGAAATCTTATGGAAAAGGAAAGCTTGTGCTAACCTAACGAGAGAGAAAAAGACGCAAGATCGGAAACCACAAGATGTCTCAATTCTACGAGTTGAACCTTGTGCGGTCCTACCAGATATAAAAAGTTTTAGAGTTCTTATTTAAGAAAATATTGATATGCGTTGTTGCTTGAATTAATTTTGGGATTAAGCGACTGGTTGGTGATAATAAAATATATTACACAGTCTGACGTTAAACAAATTTTCGATTTAGTGAATTCTTATCTGATTTTACCTAGGCTACGTTACATACTAAATTAGTATAGACAGTAATTTCAAATAAACATATGTTATACCATAAAATACGTATCTTCATGTGGAGATGACAAACCTAATACTGTAAGTCGAATAGATTCATTTTAAATAAGAACCACCATTAGCGGTTCGTTTTCTCCTCTAATAGAGTGAATGGCATGCGCTGCGCGTTGATGTCTCCATCGGCGCCGCTGGGTGCGCGTGCGCAGCGCCCCGCGCCACACCCGCTGCGCTTTAATTGCTTCATCTTGCATGCGCCCGTCCGCCTCACGTTATACATCCATCCGACGCAGTATAGTTATACACACACCACGCTCCAGCTGTTTTTGTATCGCATATATTTTCTTGGTGCGACTTAATAACTCTGACAGGAACTGTTACTAGTTATAACAAAATTGTTCAGAAGAGAGCTTTTGACAATCGGATAAAAGTTTGTTTTAAAATTTACGTTTAAATGACTTATTATAAAGGACGGGCTTACCTACGCTTGTACCTTAGTTTTTTCATAGGGTGAATTGTGAATAGGAAAGATTTGCGAGGCGCTCCGGAGGGGGTGCGGACCACCGCACGGCGCGCGTGCGGCCTTCTAGGAAACCGCTACCTTCCCCGAAACCGACTTCCATACCACAATACGTACACGATTCAAAAATTTAAGCGCTTTCAATACCAGAGCACCATAACAGAAATTTATTGTAACAATTAACTGGTGCAAACACTCGGAATGCTATTTTCATGGAGTTGTTTATGCAATGTAACGTTCGTGGCCGCTAGTCAACACGATGCAATGAACAATGTATCCAGATTGAGATTCGGTAAAACATTGTTAGTTACTAGTAAAACACGGGGGTACTGTATACGCTCGTTTTGATCATTTTAAAACGATGACTGTACCAATACGTAATGTATATTAAATAGTTTCTGTTTTTAATAATGATAAAATAATTAAATCAATTAATATTTCTTTGTTTTATAATTACAGTATAAATGTAGTAATAAATATAGATTATTACTGATGAAAAAAACAATGCGACATCTTTCCCTGTTTCTAGTGTCTACAACTGTCATTACAATCCAGTAGAAGCTTAAAAATACGCGCGCGCTAGTAGTACGCGCGGCTACCACTAGCGGGCGCTTGCTCCTGCGCTGTCGCGTTCTTACACACCGATTGACATTCGCAGAAAAACAATCACACGTGCAATATGACAATCGAAATTTGACACTACGTTCTCAGATAAATAGGTGGTACTGAACCTTTTCGAGTTCGGAGAGTGCTAGTGCTGCGTCCACCCAACTGGTGCGTATATACAGGTCAGCGCTGTGGCGCGCCTCGGCGGCGGAGGAGCTTTCGTTTGTAGCACCCGCTATCCGAGGATTCGAAGGAGCCTCGGTATCGGGAGCCACCATGATCTCGGGGCCAGACTTGTCACCAGTATCCTCATGAAGACGGTTGAAATCCGTCTGGCCGCGCACGCTGTCATATCACTCGCCGCAACATAACCACACACTTGTACACCCCAATTCTTCACCTTATATATCACTGACCGTACGAAACACGGCACGACACCGAGTTCCGATAATCTAGCGATACTGCGTTCGCGTATCGACACTGGCGCGTCCCGAGCAGCACTGAATCAAACACTTGCTGGATACATACACAGAATGTTTGTTGAACCGCCATCATAGTTCGGTCGATTATGTTGCCGCTCTGAGACACGAACTTGCACGAGCGCTCACGGCGGGAGCCGAGCCCTCGCCTTGCGGACCACACACGTTATGAGGCTGTCTCGCTCAGATCTTACGAGCAAGGGAGCAGACTCAGCAGACGCTGTAAAATAAAAGCATTGAATGAAGTTGTTCTGCTGTTTGCTACGAGCGCCACCGGACACACATGGGCGCGCCGTAACAATTTGAATAAGTTATTGCAATGCAATCTATTATTCATTTACAATACGTGAATAATGGATACGATGCCGTAACAGACTCTTTAATTGAAATACTTCGAAGTTGGAACATTTGTATACTAAAATGCGTTGAAAAAAATTACACCTCGACAAGATAAGTTTCGCTAAGGATTTTATTTAGTTTCCCTTAAATCATATGTGCGCAATTACTACAAAGCGAGAGCGATTGCTAGCTAAACATTCACTCTGTATACAGATAATAAAGGCGGATCAAACATTCGGACGCACCATATCATTTTGTTTACAAAGTTTTCTGAGTAAAAAGTCGGGCGAACGCGCCCCTGGCAGGGCGGCGGACTGGTCCTTTGAAGTTACCGACATAAAACGCCGCCGGCGGTGATTTAACTAATGAATTTATTTAGCGGGCGTGCCGAGAGAGTGAAGCCGGGTCCACCCGCTCTAGCCTCCACGGGCAGCCACAAGGTACTAGACAACTAGAAAAGGCGCTTATACATATCAAAGGACGTTTTAAATGTTCGTGTTTCTTAAATCCAGCTGAAATTACACTAACAAGAATAGACAATTATTAATACAATTGTTTTAAATGTATATTGTATAACATGATCACTCAGGCTTAACTAAAATATAACTTGCATAACAATACGATAATACGCCTGAAAAGGGTCTACGTAATTAATATTAATTGTTATATAATAGCCCATAGAATATTTTTAATGTTAACTACTAGATACTATTGAAACGGTTACGAAGATCTGAAAAACTTCTTCTTTTTCAACAAGAGTAGAATTTTCAAAAGCTTATTTACGAGCTTCATAAAATCCTACTCTCTACTCTTATGTTTTCTTTACAGTCGTCAAATAAGACAAAGTGATAAAAATAAACAATGAATGAACCACTCGATACTCATAGAAGTGTAAACGTAACTGGTGGAACATGGGAGTGTACCTACCTCTTCAGGGATTACAGGCGGGATATTACGAGGCTCACAGAATGACTTCAGTGGAGATCATTACGATACCAGACAATGGCTTAGCCGGTCGTAAGGTAAGTCTAATATGATGTTGAAAACAATGAATATCTACTGATATATAATAGTGATATTGCTCCAATATTTCCATGAAAGAAGGTGTACAGTCACAGTGAGACAATACTTTTTGTCATTGTTTTATTACACGGTCTAGATAATGAATGTTGAATGTGTTTATTTTGTAAAAAACCGTTGGTTTCTACTTAATATACATTACAGCTTTTAATAAAATAACATGATCACGAATCATTACATACCTAATGAATGTTAGACGGTACTTCACCATCAGCCTCTCTGCTCATACTTAGACACGAGTCTCTCAATATCTGAAGGGTTAAGACCATAGTTGACTACGCTGGCCAAGTGCAAGTTAGCAGATTTCGCCATAAATAATATTACAGAGAACTCTGAAATGTGCTCGCCTCGACATATTTTCCTTGAGCACAGAACAAGCGATATTTAACTTTAAAATAAACAATTTTGAAAAGATGTTCGAGGCAGGAAAGGAGTTAATTCAACCCAATTCCGGACAACTAGACAATCACTGCTTATATTTCGAGCGGTGTCAACGATTGATTATGCCAGCCATTATTCAGCCGTTTTAAATGTCAATTTAACAACTGTGTGATCGGAAAATAAAACATTCGGCGTCTGAATGTACGATAGAGCTCGGTGCACGGCGAAGCTGGCGGCACGCGTATTGAATATAGCTTTGGGTAATAATTAACTACTGCTGTAAAACATATACTGGTTATATTTATTAATTCCACGTTCACTGATTAATTCTTGTCTGGTCTTTTAACCTGTGCGTATTAAGTTACATTGAAATTTTAAAGACACGCACATGTGTTAAGATTACTTCGGTTTCCACTAATAAATACATACATACATATATATCTCCACGCCATGTCCTTTACGGCGTGGGCAGAGGGCACAGTGTCAAATATCTATATCCTTAAAGACCTGCCGCGCCCGCTCCACAATCATCGCACTCTGCTTAAATGCACGCCGATTTCGGAGACTAATTTTTTTTTATTATGTGTGTGCACCCGTATTATTCCAAATTACAGTTTCGTCAATATTGTAACACAGTTTTATTATCAGCCTCTCGTAGTTGAACATAGGCCACTCCCGATCTGCGCCCTTGTACACGTTAATAGGGAGTTTTTGTCCATAACTCCAACGTTGAGCATCCGCGTTGGGGATCGTGAAGTACCACTTTTTGCATCGCCTACGCTACTGCCCATCGACGGCCAGGGCATTTAGCTGCGCCTAGGCAGACTGTACAATATCGCGATCAGCTGCAATACATAATAAAATATGTATTACGGTAAATTATGTAAGACTAATTGTAGTGGCATAGACGACTGTAAAGTTATATAGATCGAGCCACGTTAAGAGTTATGCTCGATAAGATCTGTACGTAAATGAAGTTTTTTAATAGAATCTCTCGATTTATATACAGCGGCAATTGTAATGTGGTTACTGAAAAATTCTAATGTAATAAGGACTAAAATAAGTGAATTTTCAATGTTTAAATGCAGTTAAATGCGGTTGGTCTGAACCATTTTATAATGGTACGTAATAAAAGATTCCTAGGCACATTCAGGCGTTCCTAGATATTTCGGGGCGTCAAAAACATATAATCGTGTCGTTCAGTACTATCTCAAATAGGTTAATACTAATTTTATATTGTATGTATGTCATATCACATAAATATAGCCACCTCATAAGTTATCCGAGCGTGCACCACGCGTTACAACATAATTATTTTATTATACCTGACAACCCTATTTAGTAGTAGCACCTTCTTAGAAACGTTAAAAATATAAACGTTACTATTGAATCAAGTTTACTACGAGCCAGGAATTCAACTAATAGATCTATCACGTGATATAGGGCATCGCAAATTTCTATGAAAAGCACTGTAACGTTTCTAGTTGTGACTCTTGTTGATATTGATATAAGTGTCAATTTTGAATTGAAAAAAAAATACACGGGAGACTATTGATGTCGTTGGGGTGGTTTTACGTGGACATTTTGACGCTCAAAGCGAAACCCCAGCGGGGCGTCACCTTGTGCACCTTCTTGGAATATCGCGTGGGAGCCCAAATAGAGACCACAATATGGAACATTTCAATTATATTAAAATGCTTTTTGTCACCACTAATAAATACATCGATTGCTACGCCGCCTTCCAGCTAGGACGTCACGGTAATTAAATGGATGGTTTATTGCAATGCCTTTATTATGCAAAACATATTTAACAATTGTTTTTTTTAATAAAGAACCGGGATAAATACGGAATTGTTGTTATATTATTGCTGTAGTTTTATTAAGCGTTACCAATTAATCTATAAATGTGTACGAATACTGTTGACTTTGATTTACTGTGTGTCACATTTTGATTTTGTACTTCTAATGTTTTATTTAGTGTATTAATATGTTAATCGGTATATCCTCACAACTCGTAAATAGTCTGATATTTGTTTGTAAAATAGGGATTCCTTTTCCAATCCTTTCCGCGAGGATTAAACACGCCGAGAAATGATCCCTGTAAAGTGGCGCAATTTTGAAAATTGTGCTCCAATAACAGTTGCGTTCCTTTTTTAAATTAGACGGATTTATTTACATTAACAAATTAAGCGCTCAATGCCTCTTTGGTCTATCGGGTGCAAGCACAACTGATAAAATACAGGTCCTGGATTCGATCCAGTGTCGAGCAAAGTATTATTGGGTATTGTAACTTCAAACACCCAGAAGCAGTTCGGAATATCGACTTATGCTTGGAGGCTCACACCACATTACATAGTATTTATGTACAACATAACTAGTGAAAAGCGGAAGCACTAGAGATGTTATGGTAAAACGATTCGGTCGTCATTATAAATTAGTACTGAGAACTTCATGATCATTGCAAGTTAATATTCTGTTAACATTTTAAAGTAAAACAATGGCATTGTACATAGATGTCCGCCTGGAGGTGCCGCTGGCGAAATATTAAATGCACTTGTACCCAAAATCAACACTTGTGATTCCGAACATTGATCCAGCTGCTTAGCAAATAGATGGAAACCGCCCGACGACAGCTGAGACGTTGACAAATTTATAGTGTTCTTGCGGCGAGCTGGTTAGAATTTTAGCCAATGCCTCTCGACGTGGATATAAATTGACCGGAAGAGACCGTTCAAAATTTACATTTTAACTTCACTAAGTTATTTTCCTAGTCTTAGTATAATCTATACAGCCTGTGCTTACATATTCTACCATTTTTGTATTGTTTGTTGTTGTTTGTATTGTCTGTTGTAGCGGCAGGCGCAGTCTGCCTGTGCACAGCTATATACCCTGGCGAGTATCATGTTGTTCAGATTCAGATGATAAATCAAAATAGATGTGATATTAGTAAATATTGAGTATTAGTAAATATGAGCAACAACATATACCTATTTTCAAATTCGACGATCTTGTCCAAATATGTCAGACATTGGTTGATAGAGGAGTCAGAAGCCTCCGAAATCAGCAAGGGACTCTTAAGAGAGCGATGAATACGGAACTGCCACTTCATGTCATTCGGTCACAGGTCTGTAAGGATTGAAATATTTGATACTTGAAACAATAACACATTATTAGTAATAAGACATTAATTTTGTAACATAATATTTTAATTCCTACTCACCTGACAGTGTACGCGGATGCGGCGGAGGCGGTTCCAGTGATGGTGACATCGACAGCAACTCATTGGCATACGCGCTGTGCCGTGTGCAACTGACGTACAGACGTACATACGTCGCGGCACATTTTTATTGGGCTCGTAAAGTGTACGCGGCGCCAGCGCGGAATATACAATCTACGGTCTGTAACGTAACACGAATAATTACCGACTTTTAACGACATTGTAAATTTGAAGCCATATATCAATCGAAGCGGCTATTCGATTGTATGTGAGGACGATGTGCCTCAACGAAGTGACTCGTTTACATTTTATATTAGTTTAGTAATGAAAAAATTAACGTTAATATGACTCGTTGGTCGTGTCGGTTGCAAGTGCGACTGCCGATCGGAAGGTCCTGTGTTCGATTCTCGGGTGGGGCACGACTAAGGTTTTCTAATTTAGATTTTCTAGTAGTGGGGTCTAGATATGTGCAAAGTGTATGGCAATAGGCTCACCACCTATTCCATATTGTGATATAAACGTAACTGGTGAAACGTGGGAGTGTTCCACATTCCTCTGCCTACCTCTTCGGGGATTACAGGCGTGATGTTACGTTACGTTTTTATTCTTTGAATATTAGAACATCCGTACCTACCTTTTATCAAGCGGTCATGAAGTCTATGTACCATTAATGAAGCAAATTTAGTTTGAAAGTCCCTCCTATCTACCACTTTATTGTTGAAATTCGGAGCACAAATAACTTATTCACAGCTAGATGATTGATTGAAGTTATCAGAATTTGGAGAGTTTTCGTTATTGCGGGAAATGATAACAATTTTCTTACAATTATAATACATTTACCGAATTCTCGAAAGTTACTGAAATTACTAAAGAGAAATTACAGGTTCTTTTGTTAGTGGTAGAGTCATTTTTTATAAATATCATGGGATATCATAGACGGAAATCACATGCAAAAGTAGATGGAGCCTCCGTTATGGTAACCAGATAGATGAGAAATTTCATACATAAGTATATATATATTTAAGACTTTACAAAGACATAAACTGCTAATACTAGCTCAGTTGGACTGGTTTTGCCGAGATATGTTAAACACTTTTTACATACTTTTAACAATAACTTTTCTTTTATTTTCTAAGAGCCAACCGATCATTATAGGACCTTTATGCAAGTTGTACATAAAATTCTTATTTCTACCTTTGCGCTATCTTACTATAGATCACTGCCTGCATCTGGATACAGTTGTCATTTTGTTCCGTGGTTATCGCGAAAAGATTTAATGAAAACACAAACCGAGTTTAGCGTAATGATTTATTGCATTATCGCATTTCACAACCCATTAAACGGACGCGGTCATAATTAATTGGAAGCCATTAATGTTGACTTCATTCTTTCCCGATTATCATTTGTTTTATCCGGGCTGCGTAGGGCCGAGAAAAATACATTACGAGCGCTCCCGTTATTAGTCTTCGTCGCCTTCGCACCCGACGTTAATTAATATGGAACACCCTTTGGGTTTCTGCCTGTTTACCATTCCTTGATTTATGTCTTTATTCTTTTTTTTTGTTACATTTTCTCCATTAATTAGGGAGCATCGATAAAGTCAAACGTAAGAACAGTGATTGCGTATTTCTCATCGCTGCCTGTCATATTTTTATCGTCCCTTATCCGGAATTACTGTCTCTAATTAAACTAATTAGTCTTGTTAACTAATTCCTGCTGGAGCCACTGACAGTAAAAGGTCTATCCCGCTCGAGATCAGTTGCATATGTCCGTATGCAAGACCGGCTATTTTTATAATGAGTTTCTTCACTTAATTATAAAATGGTAATGTTTCGTTTGTGTATTAGTAAATTTTGAATTAAAATATCTGTTATATTATTTGTGCTTAATAAGAGTTCTTCAATTTAGGCGATAAAACTGTATAAAAATTTATATAAAACAATACTGTAGTGGCTCGGAGTCTGGATATGTGCCCGATGCATGGCAATAGGCTCACCACCTATTCCATAGTGGGACGTAAAC
>DWDU01000338.1:0-19998 GCA_018245575.1 Jemadia suekentonmiller | reverse complement strand
ATTTTATCAGATAACGCAATGAATGATTTCCGACTACGTACATTGTAATTAAACCGTATGTAGCTCTTATGATTACCTATCTGTTTGTGCGTACGTCTGTATGTGCAGCACTAATTTATTGTTTATCCGTCGATAACAACTTTGTAACTGCAACTCGTTAAACGCGGATGTTAATATAAAAGAAATGTCACACAAAGCGTGTATATAACTTCAATTGTAACTTAAATAATAGTTCGTTGTACTATGTTCCAATTGTCTCTACAAAAGAGACACATATTTTAGTTTTGATGTTCAAATATTTAATGGCCTATGTTTTAATTCTGTATAATATTTATTTATCAAGAAAATAAATAAATAAGAAAACAGTTTTCATGACGGCCTCGTTTTTATATGTTCGTCGTTTCTGTGTGTGTCGTTCGTATGTGTCTCTACAAAAAAGACACAAAATGTTCTTGCCCTGTTCAAATTCGGTGTTATGCATGTGACAGCCTGAGCACTCGTATTTTGTTGAGTAAAAATTTAAGTTCTGGATAGTTTTCTAAAGACTACTAACTAAACATACAACATCGCCTTGACAAATCCAAAACTGATTTCGACTGCTGAGCCGTGGTAACAGGTTCATTTCCGTCCAGGGTAAATATTTATATGATAACAATGTATATTTCTTCCGTTTATATTTCTCAGTATGTATAACTTTGTATATTTAGCGGTTGTTTAGTCACCATAACGTGATCATGAACTATGTTTAATTCGGGATCTTATCAGATGGCGGTATGCAGGTATTAATAATAATACTTAAATATATTATTTTATTTACTATTGTTAACCACAAGTCCTATACCTAACTGTGGGACATAAAAAGTTATAGCTATTCAGTTACAAATCGATACTTTCTTAGTTTATGACTTCATGTTAAATCTTTCACCAAAAGGAGTTGAAACTCAAGGAGGGCGGGGTAAAGGCCCTTGCACACGAAATGTACTTACAGTAACACGTAAAGGGCGTTACCGCGGTCTGAGAGGGCAGAGTTTTGCGGAATCAGAGCATGAGAGGGAGAGGTTTTGGCTGATATCAAGTTTCGGATCGTTGGGTGGTCCAGTGCTCATTATCATGATGTTTCATTTTAAAGCTACGATCAAAAAAACTGCTTTTAGTTAATAAAATTGCTGTCGTAGGCATAGCATTTTATAGTTAAAGTATTGTTATTTTATTGTCAATCCAGCCGCTCTGCTCAAGTACATTTGACAATACATCATTCACAATATGGCGGCGGCAGATTAAAATATACGCGCGAAGCATTCGAACGGAGCTTCGGCTGGGTAAATATTATAACGATTTGCATGTTTATGTTATCGTTTAAAAGAAAACATTATTCAGTTACCTACGCGTCTGAGTCAATTACCAGTCACTGGTTGATCCAGACTGCTGCCTGAGCGAGTGAGTGTGAGTGAAATATTAGAAAAATAAACGAGTGAACGATAAACAGGCTGCCGCGTGGAGCGTTTATTGAACGTCGGGACGATCGGCGACGGGTTGAAGATGTATGGCGCGGCTGCTGACGGGTTGAACTGAAGTAATGGCGTTTATATTATTCCGCCTGGGGGACCGAAACCGAGGCACGTAGAGAGACTGATGAATGTATATTCACGTCAGGCCCGATAGGATAGGATATTTGGTACTCGTTCCTCTCTACGTACCCCGTAAGGTAGTTAGCGCGAAGATAAAATAATTACAATAATTGAGTACGGAGTTCGAAATGAAAAACATTCGCTGTACAAAATTTCGTTCACTTATCAGCGTTAAGTCCGTTATTTCTCCAGCTTGAATTTTAGAAATTATAACGTCAAAAATTATCTTTTTTTAATTGAATGGGTGATCGTCTATATTTTAAATGTTGAGTAGAGTGGTTTAAATGTGTGAAAATGCTTGCAATTTTAACTCAATTGATATAAAACTACATCTGAAATTTTGTAATTCTTTAGATTCGATTCCCAACCGGCCATACCTCATTGTAACATCTTTAATTGTAGTACAGTAGAGGTACACAGTATACAAATTATCAATGTTAGGAATGGTTTAATTCGGTATATTCTAATCTTATTATTTAGTTGATTATTAAGCTTTCCCTCAAGTTATTAATACACTTGATTATGAAGACAGCAAAAACATTATTAATGTTTTCGCTTCTCTGCATGTTTTATCGCAACTAAGATAATGAGGGAAATTAAATTGGTCAGTTATTTCAGTGCCACAAATTGGTCACGACTGTTTCCAAATAATGTCCGGTATTATCACAGTGCCGAGATGAAAGTTATCGTCAATTTGAATTGTAAATCCGTTCGATAGAGTACCGATATCGGGCGCCCGGGTCTTGTGCGTGATTCGGGTCCAAATCGATGGTCGCATTACATTCCGTTATCCCCACAAGACTGCTTCACTGCTACCGAATGAGCTACTTTATAGCGTCTCAACATTACGTCACGTCTGTAAGTAGACGTCTACTTGGCAATCGGTGCTCTCTGCCTACCCTGTATGGGGCCTAACCTGGTGATATACGTAACATTAAGCCTGTTATCCTCGAAGAGGTAGGCAAAGGAATGTAGAACACTCCCACGTATCACTAATTACGTTTATGTTCTCCTATGGAATAGGCGATGAGTCTATTGCCATGTACCGGCCACACCCAGACTCCGAGCCACTATTAGAAAATATAAGTTAGAAAAATCTAGTAGTGTTTGACCCGGGATTTTAATCCTTTCCTCTCGACCGGCTGTCGCATATGCAATGAACATGACAAATGAAGCATTCAACAGGACGTATCAATTTTGAAATACACCTAAAAAAGGCGCGCTCTAAGATTTAAATCCAGGACCTCCGAAGACAAAGGTAGAATTTTAGATCACTATGCTGTCACTGCTTCTTCTAAATATTTTAGTGTAAATTACAAAAAAAATATGTTTAACACGAACAGGAAACACTGTTGAAGCGAAGTTAAGAAATCTCAGATTCTCACAAATCTGGTAATGAAGCTAGTTACCATAGGTATTACAGGACTCTAAATGATTCTGAACTTGGAACACCAGAGCTGTAGGCGCATGTGAGATAATGACATAAGCTTATCGCGCTCGATATAGCAACTGTCTAAGCTGAAGCTTTTAAACGTCCCCTTTGAAGCGTTCAACGCAATGGAGATATAAAACGCCCTTAAGAAGGCTGATTTAAAGTCGGAGGAGACAAGCGGTAATATTGTTGAAGGCGTCAAACAATGCGTTGAACGCAGGCGGCGACAGTATGACGGAGTCATGACGGAGACAAACTCTATATTAAGTTGATTATATTATATGTTTAGTTCTATTATTGCATGTAACTGCCTTGTTGGTATATTTGTTGCAAGGGAGACTGCCAATCGTCTGGTCCTGAGTTCGATTCAGGTCGGGTAATTTGATATTGGTTTTTTCCAACTAGAAATTATGTGTATGGCATTATACTCACCCTTTATTCTATGAAACATATAACATGACTTGTGAAATGTTGAATTAGGTATTTCACTACCGACCACTTAGAAGAAATACAGACGTGATATTATGGTTATATTATTACAGACACAGGGTATTAGCGTATTAGGGTATTAGTATAGTAACATGCGGTCTTACAAACGTAGGTTATTTCACACTCTCGCGTTGGATGCGGTTTGAAGATCGTATGTCTGTGTTGTCACGGTCATGTTTTCACTCTACAAGATTTGTTACATACCAAGCAAACGAAGGAAATATATTTTTTTGTAAGGAAATTTTTATTGATATAACCAATTATTTTATTGTACCAAATCAGTTAACAAAGGTACTAATTCCATTTTTTATTTTGGCAATTTTTTTATTTGGGCTCTTCTTTTATTTATCAGTATTGGCTCGGTTTCTGTATATGTGCCCGGTGTATGGCAATAGGCTCACCACCTATTCCATAGTTGGTCGTAAACGTAACTGGTGGAACGTGAGTGTTCTACACTTCTCTGCCTACCTGTTACGTGATGTTACCTTTTGTTTTTAATTTTGTCTGTCCTTAAGACAAATATGTATACTCTAATAATATATCTCATAGATTTATTATAATAATAACGTTATTATTATATCATTATGCCACATCCCTAAGGGGGTAGGCAGGGAGCAATAAAAAAAACATCTCGGCGATAAAAAAAAATACACTCAAAGATCTAGGATCTCTGTTTTTAAAAGAAGGAAATCGAAGATAAAAAAAGTCCGATTCACATACGACCAGCAACCGGCTAGATACAGGAGCAGATTGTATTCAAAGCAAATCCCGTGTCCCAATCCCGGTCGCATCTTAATCCCTAATAGCCGCGGTCTTTATCAGCTGGACCTAGGGCTGCCACGCGATCTGACCTCTTTTTAATAATTAACTATCGTTAATTTGATTTTCCTGTATTCACTCGGGGTCTCAAATTGTGGCAGGTGCTTGGAAATAGGTTTACCACCTATTTTGTTGTGGGACGTATACCATAAAACTTTATAGGTGATTAGTGGGAGTATATTACAAACAACTGCTCACTTCTTCGTACAAATACAGGCGTGCTGTTATTTAATATCTTTAAATTTGACTTTTACGTAGCTGAGTGGACTTCCAAAACTTGATGGAAATTTGTCCATTTGCTTGATGGCTACCCGAAACCAAATACTTGGTTCTGTGTGTGTATTACTTATATTTCTACTTGGTGTTACCACTTAGTAATCACTTATACAGTTCAACTGTTATAGATAACTTGGGAAATTTTTGTGAAGTTTGGTAAAGGGAACAAGAATATATATGTATGTGTGTAGTATCAGCCCTATGCGCGCCACACGGCCACCGCATTCGCACAGCGCTCACGTTCCGCGACATCTTGCTCGGGCTGTTTTTGTACTCGGCGTACGATTCCGATACTAATAAATAATATTATTGGCCCTCCCGAATCTTCGAATCTTGTTTTTATTCGATTTCCTCGAGGGAAACGCATTGGGTTATTCATTTAAAAGTCAACTGCTATAAGTTTTCGACTACCGAAGTTCATTCGTATCGTCAATTTGAGCATGCGCCTGGAATAAAACATTACGATAAATAAATCAGATTTTTATATCGCCTGCGTCCCTCGAACACATTAATATTGATTTTAATTCATTAAGCAAATTCTTTGTTCCTTAAAAAGATATGTGCGCGTTACAATAATCGCAATTGGTTATCGAATAAATCGTTTCGCGTCAAATTATTTACTGTGTATAATTCATGGAGTTATAGAACAGCTGTTGTTCGAACCTCATTGAAGGCAATTTCTATTATATTATGCGGACACGTAAAGTACATATGTAATCAGATGTTAGTAAATGTACGGCAAAAGTCAAACGGTCATAAACGAATTTTAATAATACGTTATAGTAATGTAAATAATTTGCGAGACGAATCGCAGTCACGTGTGGATGAAGAAGCGCCTAAACCGTCGAGGGCCCGTGGGTACGTACGTGTGATGCAAGACTAATTCCACACAATTAAACTTAATTGTCCTAATATGGATTTAACGATGCATAATACACATCCTCCGTCGAATGATTTTAAGATGATTGCGATAAACTCAAGCTCCGACTGAAAATTATTGCTCCTCTCAAATTGTTTAAATACGTTGTTACTCAAAGCGCGAACCTCACCATTTGTCGTGACTCACAGACATACATTGATTTAAAGATCAACAGACGAACAGTGATTATAATAAGTACCTAATGAAGATCCTACGTACATAACGATCTACTAAAGCACGTAAGATTAGCTCTCAAGTAATGGAAGTGAAATATGTGGACAATAAAATGTGTAATACATATTGCGCTTCGAGTTATTTTACTACAACCATTAAATTTAAACACGATTAGCGTTTGCCTGTGAAATCTTATACGTCGAAAACTGTAAATAAAATACAATGCGTCCAATCACGGGATTGAGATCATTCGTTCGATTTCGGCAATTACTCTATGATAATAATTATTTTACCTGCAGGTGAAATTTTTGACCAAAAAATTGACTCGTTTCTGTTATAAGCTAAGAAAAAAAAGCAGGTGGACAAAATTTTACAATGTACGTTTTTAGGTCTCGATAACGTCCAAACAACGGTGTGTGAGTTTAAAAGAAACCTTAATGCCATAGACATACACATAATTTAATTTTAATTATATGTATGTAGTGGCACTTCATCAATAACCTGTTGGCGTCTAGTTATTACCGTTCACTGTTCATCAGAGATTTATGACAACTGTCAAATGTTTAATTTAAATTTCATCTTCACGATTATTAAACGAACATTTAACGAATGGCCATAGTGTAGAAAATATAATTATGGAAGATGGCGTTGAGGTGTAACACCGTAATAAAGATATAATAATAAAATCCGTAGCAATATTAATGTTGGTGTAAATCGATGTGGATCTATAACCAGATCAGTGTGGACGTTAATCACCGTTTTACGGGCAATGGGAGGAAAGTGTGCTAGATTTGCGCCAGTTTCAGTTCAACGCCAAGTCCCGTTCATATCCATCACGCTATGGCGATGTGGGTCGGACCGGTCCTTTCAGAAACGCTAATTGACGTTCGACAGATAAACTATTCAGCAACAAATAGTCCGAAAACACAACCAAAGAACGTTGAAACTACACTTAATTACGATAGCCTTAGCGTACAATTCGCGATAAAACGTTTCACGCAGAATTCACTTAGGCATTCAATTCCGCGCAACATAAAGAAAGCTATGCAAACCTAAAATAAAAAGTTACGCGACATTGATCTGTTGTGGACACAGAATAAAACTCATTTTATTGAGTGATCGCTCAGCCCTTGTCACGTTTTATATCATTCAAAACCAGAACCCGTTATGGTGATGCAAGGGGTTACACAGGGTACTGTAGTAGGGCTGTTTTATATGCTGGTTTGTGTTGATCAAGGTTGAGATTGAATTGTGATGGGCGTGGCGGTTGTGACGTTTCGACGTCCGTGCCGGTGTGAAACAAGTCGGAATGCCCGGTACGAGAACCTGTCCGCTAAGAAAAGCACTTCGGGTCGACTTTGTAAAATGTACATCTCATGCATTTACTACTATCAGTGAAGTTCGATATCTTGTCAGGACTGAATGTTAGTCGAAGAATTATACCATTTTTTAAGGATCTAATTTTTACTGTTGTGCTTTTTTTGTTTGGTTTTTATTATGATTAAATTCTTATTTATTCGTAACATTTTTTAGAGAACTTTAAACTGCTTTGACTTTTTTCACACCATTTTATTATTATTAGATCTAAAATTGCTATGTATTAAAAGAGGAATATAAAATTTGAAATGTTGGAAAAAATTCTATACCTTTTGAGACAACGATTTCCCGAGGGACCGAATTCTCATTATTTGTGAATCAAGTTCATTGCGATTTATATCAGTATCACTTATACAACATCGATACTCAATAGAATTATAAAATGAGTTATTTTGCACTCAATACTATCTATCTGTTTAACTTAACAATTGAAGTATCACTTTTTCTATTGCATTTAGATTGTTATATTTCGTGTTCGTAACGATCAAAATAGCGGAACGGACTAATTTGTACCAAAACAAGGCCCATATTAATAAAATTAATTTTGCGGGAGCCGCTGGATAACGACGATATATCCGCAGAACCGGACGCGTGTCCCTAGTGTCCACTTTATTCCATTTCTAATTTACTGGACACTTACCACAGGATTCAACCCTTACCATCCAAAGGAAAATTTACTGTATTGGCAGTGTTCTAAAAACAATTTAAGGATTATAATTGCCTGCGATTCCAAAGTGACTTATGTTGTTTGGTCCTAACGGTTGGGTCAAGGCGTATCTAGATGGGTCGCGAAGTGTTTTTTTAATCCGTAATGGCCGGGGAGGCGCTGATAACGGCCGGTATGATGTACGGTGCCCTGTGAAAGTATTTGGGGCAACGTATCAACAGTAAGGAGGGTGTTTCAGTTAACATTAGAATTAACTGAAAAAAGAAGAAAAGAAGAGAATTATTATAAAAGAAGCCGTCTGAAGGGTACTCGGTAGGGGACATAAGTGGTACTCGGTGATCTTTGCCTACCCAGTACCTAGGCTGATGATATTAATAATTAATGAAAATATTAATAATTCACCGGCAATCTAAATATTTTAATTCAAAGTAAATTTTGCAACCAATATTGTACACGCTAAGATGCTTTGACTTAGACTGAAACTTGTGTTCTTAGTGGAATATACTTCGCACAGCCAGTGCATGCGTGCACATGCAAGCGCATATATCCTTTGTGGGAGGGGGACGGTGCGTACTGCAGGATTAATACGCTGTCGTATGTTGCACTAGCGGTTGTTGCAAAATAACATTGTCATAATTTATTAATAACATTTTTACACAACGTGAAGCTTGGTACACCTAACTATCGTGAGTTTGTGATTTAAGCGCCATTAAATTTCTAATGAATTGAATAATTTAACGGGAAACGGAGTAAAGAAGTGTTTAGATAAAAAATATACCAACGTTAAACAATAATGGGACGCTGAATAAAAGCATCGTGAAGAAATATGAATACACCGAAATTCTCCATAATATTCTCTAAAGCGTGAGCAGTCATGTCAACTTTACATTCTGAAAGCAAACCCGTATCCAACAGTGACGAGATAAAAGTGTTGATGGTAAATAAAGTAGAAAGGAAACGTAAAGCTGAAATAGCTTTGATTTTTCTTATATGAACTCTGATGATTGATTGTGTTAAAAATGTTAGTAGATAGTGATGGTGACCTTGATCTAGCAAGTCGAGACATCTTTCTAGAGAGGCCGTTAAAGACATCTAGTCATATAATACAATAAATAATCAGAAACTAATGTGGTTAAACTGAGATGTATATGACATGGCTATTACTGAAAGAAACTTAATTAATTATATTTAAGTGAAGAATATAGTTAGGTATATCAAGTTGACTTAGTCGCGTTGTAAATATTCTAAGCTTACATTCGTAAACCAATGTTCGAATTAATAATATATTATAAGCCGAGGTAACTCCTCCATACTGTGCAGCCCGGGTCAGCCGGTAGTTCGTAATTAATAGCAGCGAAGCACGAGACCACAGAATCGAACCCGCGACCACCGCTGCGTGCTTTATCGCTCCACCACACCTCCACCTGCAGTCGCGTCGATAAATCGGAAACTATTACAAAGGAATTGCACGGCTCGATTTCCGCGGCGCAAATCTCTACAAATGTATCTTATTTTCTAATACAGTTTAATAACAGTAATTATATATCTGTCGGATTTGGAATTTCTCTGGAACCGGCGTCCGCGTATTATGAGAGTGATTAATTTATAAGAAGCATGACAAGCGCGTAAAGTATATAAAATATATACACTTATAATATATATTCCATTGGATGCCTTTTGGCTATCCCGTTATAAATGGATGTGGTGTGATTCTATTTCACACACATACAAGTGCACAGTCTAGGTAGAACTGCTGGCAGCTCGTGGTCGAAATTGAAAGCGTATTATGGCTCATTGTAGTACTAATGGGCACGCGACAAGGCGCGCGGCGGGACAAAGGCGCGGCAATAGAGCCTTATTGTCTGCGAGTCGACCACACCTAACAGAGTGACAGTTTCACTTAAACAAACATCAATTTTGAACGGATCTGCGTTTTACTTTGTTCCTAATTCTCATTGTAATTCATATTTTTTCTTTCTGTAAAGTTGTAAGTACTTGTTATTAATTTTTGTAGTTTGTTATTAATGCATATTATTTGTTTCCGTCTTATGTTTCTTTGTATCATTATTAAGTCTGTGCTGGTATTGTAAACATTGTAAGACTACTTGATATTCTCTCTATATGTTAATTGATTTGTAAAAATGCACATTAATCTTTTGGGTCTTGGATGAAGTTATTAATTCCAATCCCTAAGTTAGAGTGTTTGAGTTCTTCTTAGGTCATATATCTGCGTGTTGAGTTGGAGCATTTGTTTTATCTCCTCATCTCTACATATATCTACATCTGATCCAGCTAGCGTGGAATGGTTGTATGTACAGATATCCCAAGATATTAAAATATATAAGCCTGTGGATAGCCTATTGGTTTGAAATTCGATCTCTCACTCCGGGAGACCGGGTTCAAATCCTAGTGCGCCTTTTAAAAATGTGCGTTTTAAGTTTAAATATCACTTGCTATTACGGTGAAGGAAAACATCGTGAGGAAACTTACACAACTTAGAGTTCACAATAAAATATGTTCTCTAAGGCGGGTAAAGTCTGCCAACCCGCACTTGGCCAGCGTGGCAGACTATTGCCTTAACCCTATTCCCATTCTGTGAGGAGACCCACGTTCCAGCAGCGAAACGATAAAGGGGTCGGAAAAGAAATGCCTATATCAATTATGACGATGGTATCTTTCGCCCAGGAGTATTATTTTTTGTATTTGCCAATAATTGATATGAGTAAATATTTAAAAATTTTCTTTTTCTAAATTATTATTAGTTCCGTTTTGAATTTCAAATGAAAAAGCCTAAATATTTATAGTGTCGTTAAGTATTTCGAGGCTACTTACTTTACATTGATTTATCAATTATACATAAAAAGGGATTAAGTTAATAATTATAAATCCTTTATCTTAATGTATATCTATATACTTTCGGCATTTCTTTTAGTACGACATGTCGGCTATTAATAAAATGTCCGATCATGCCATGATGTTGTGTAGCCATTTTTTTAATGTCCATACTTATTCGTCTTCATTAGCTCTCGTTAAAGATTAACGGCGCCTAATAAAATAATATAACGAAGTTATTAGTTACGGTGTGGAGATTTACTAATTAGGCCCAGCAGTACGCGCTGCTGTCACCACTGCTAGCGCCGACATACATATATCATTCCCTCAAATAGTACCTACTAATGTTACTCGTATATATACTATTATAAATGCGAAATAGTGTGTGTATGTTTGTCACACTATTACAAGTAATGGCTCAACGCATTCGCATAAAATTTATTATACAGATAGATTAATATGTGGAAGAAAACAGAGGCTATTGCTAGTATGTAGTTGATATTTGTGAAAAGGTGGCGCGGATGGAAAAAAAGATCACTCTGTCGTTTGTTTAAAAACGTATAGTTATTTTTGTACAATGTTGGTGAGTTATTTATAATATTTTTCGCAAATGTCACAGTGTCGTTTTGAAAAACAAACTGTGTTATATTTCCGTAAAAGTCGAAATTTTTGTTTTATTTATGTCCCAGAATTTTCCAGAGCGTTCTAAGATACTTATGTGAATTCTGTTATTTTTTGGCGCTAACAAAACTAAAACGTTCATGGACGGTTGTTAACTTAAAGGTGTGATATATACTCGTATGTCTACTCGAACAACGCCGGGTACTACAGTAAGCGACTAATATTTCAGACTTTAATTATTACTTACTTAAAAGCGAGAAATGCTTTCCTGTTGCGTGTCTTCACACGGTACTCTATCTATTTCAGTGCATTAATATTGTGATTGCTTTAAATTAATCTTGGCTTAATTGGAATCGGAATATTGTTTATTGGAATGTGAGCTCCACGCGCGCGTGGTGCGCGGGTTCAGTTATTTATATCTTGTATGAGTCTATTCTACGCTACATGCGGCACTCTAGGTATATTGACACAACCTAAGTTATATTTTCATTTAGTTTGTATTTGCTTAGTTAATTTTTTACCTCTGATTTCAGGCTCTGGTACGCATCTCTTATTTTCCAATGTTATGTGCGTTTTATAATATTAAAATATCTCTTGTTATAGTGATAAAATAAACAATTTTGAGTAAATCTGAACACAATAGAGTTCATCAAAATTTTCCCCTGATATGCTGGTCAGCACGGCGCTTTAATCTGGGTACTTTTATTCTAAGAGTAGATCCGTATAAAAAGCGAAACTGTAAAAGAGATGATAATTATTATTACATCGTCAGGTTGTCGCTTACGGGGTAGACAGAGAGCGTTGTCTTATTCTCCAATAAGTTAATGATAACTCCACTTGATCGCGTGACTACGTAGGGGAGTTAATGAAGAAACATCTGGTATAGGCTTGAAAGTAGCCGCGCTACACTGACAAGTCGGTACGTACATAGCCATATGTATTAAAAAGTCACGAAACGTTTAACAGCAAAATAATTATGATGTAAATATTATAATTATATTGGCACAATTACCATACATTTCATTTAAGTTAAGGTGCGCGACTATATCTATAGGAACATTCCAACGTGTATAATGGTCTGAGCCAGTACAGTTAGCTGCCTGCTGGGGCGGCCCAGCTGACCACTGACGACTTTCACATCTACAATACTCGTAGGAAACACATTTTAACGGGAACTTACAATTACATTGATTAGTATAACTAATAAATAATTATTACTATTACTCATTACTGCCCTCATGCCAACGGAATTTATATAACAAGTGACATTGATATCACGCATGTATTCTCCTGATATAAGTCGGATAGTTCACGGGTAAGTAAGAAGTCTTCGAAATCGGCGTGAATGCATAGAGTGATAATTATGGAAGGATGACTTCAGGTTGTTACCAACCTGAAGTCATCCTTACGGATAGATATTTGTGGCATTCAATGCTCGTAAGAAAGGAGTTACGGTATAAATATTATCTGATATAATTGGACTTTGCAAAGGGATAAAAGCTTAGTGGGAGTTCGTTGTGAAAATGTACCTACGTTAAATTGAGTTTTTCTAATTAAACAAAAGAAATATATATATATTTAGATAATTCTCCAAATTTCGCATCCAATATCTATAAGAGCCGATTCCAGTCTTCAAGTCATTACCGTGTCGACGTGCCTACGGGATTTCATTTCCATTCAGCGTCCATTGTCGCCCGATAGCGGCTGATTAAGCTATTATAGCTTCGATTCTTATCCCCTCCACCCCACTTTGAATACGGAACCCATTTACTTAAAGCATTACGACGTAGATTCCCGGCAGGTGTCGCGCGCGAGCCAAGCTGTATTAACATTTTGTGTTAACTTGCTTTTGGTTTTTTATATTTTGAACACAATTTTCTATAAATATTTAAAACACAGATTAGAATTAATATAGAATGAATTCCTTTTATTATGATTACATATCGTCGCGTGAGGTACCACATAAGATAGGCACAGAGCAACTACTAACTACTTAACTATTAAATAAAATTATTTCAATTATTTTTAAATTGCAGACCAGTATCAGACCCCGTAGGACTCGGTTGTGCCCAGATTAAGTAACGTTTTGGATCCGTAGTTACCACTACGCTTGCAATGTAGAATCGGGAGACGCTCTGAAGTGACCTTATTTATGACAGATTAACATATGTCTCATTAAAACAAAATGTGGTATAAAGATATTGTAGTACAGTCTATACTACGAAAACTTGAACACCCACATTTCATTAAATGACAGGTTTACTGTTAAGCGTTACGTGAATGTATGTACATAAATAGACATGCATCAGCTTAACAGACGAATTGTCGTATCTAAGTTAAGCCGGCACATGTTCCGTCATGTAAATTAGAATTTATATATTGCAGATTATGACGAGTGAAATAGTTAACGGTTACGAATCTTAAAATTATGTTAATAAAACAGTTACAAGGACAGCGTCGTTGGTCAAGTGGCTGCAAACACGACTGTTGGTCGAGAGGTTGGTCGATCCTAGGTTCGATTCCTGGGATAGGTGCTATTGAACCTATGCGAGATTAAAATAAAAATTAAAGAGTGTAAAAAAAGTAAGTTATTTTTCTTAGATTGTCTAGTACAAATTTCTAGTAGTGGCTCTGAATCTGAATTTATGCCCGGTTTATGGCAGTAGGTTCACCACCTACATGGTTAGATGTTGGGTCGTAAGCATGGCTCGTGAAACGTTGAAGCGCATCCCTCTGCCTACCTCTTCGGAGATTATAGGCGTGACATTTAAAACAGTTCTTCACAATCTATACAATCATTTACTCTTACCGTCATTGCTCATTTAATAATTTTAGCACAGTTTCATTCACTAAACAGTGAAAACGTTATTACAACATGATATAGATTTCACACATTTTTTTGGAGCGTGGCGCGCCGCGTGAATAGCGTTTTTACAAATATATTGCAGTACGCAGCGCATAGACGGATGGTCGCGTGTCGGTCACAAGCGCGGGCTCTACGCATCAGCAACGCACTAAGCGAGGCATTGGGTCGTTTTAACCGTGAATTAGATAATCGCGCTGAGGCAGAGGCTCCAATTTGTGTGCGATGTTGTTCTCATATTGTGGGAGACGGTGCCGGGAGTTCTGCGGAATTAGGTCTCGTAAAGAATTTTCAAGACGATTTCCTCCTGCTGATATCATAACGTTTTAATAAATCTCATTTGGTATCGAGATGATGGAAGATATGTTTGTATAAATATTTTTAGATATATATTACAGGACGTATTGTTTTTACGGCGATATATTATAGAAGATAAATTCATTGCATGATTGCTAGATGATAGTAGAAAAATTTATGTCAATTAAAAGTTTTCAATTCATTACGAGTTCGTCAAAGTAATTTTCATAGATTACATATGGCACTTAACTCTTGGTTTCCTATTCCCGAAACTGTCTTGCAGACGCGTAAAGGCAGGCAGTATCGCCTTAGTATGCTTGTGATAATGAAATAAATGAAGTCAGAACCGTTTTTTTGTAAATTGTTTATGTACACATTGGTCAGTAGTGGCGCAACATTTAATTTATTCTTTATAAGCAGAAACAAATGGGCGAAGACCTCAGTAGGTATTATCTTAAAAGCCGTTCTCAAAGGTTGCTTTTATAGATTGCAGTGATTATTTAACGTCGCGCTCATTACACGCAAATCTGTAAAACAAGCTTAAAGGCAGCTGCGCGGTTTCTCCTCATGTTTTTACACACATATGAAGGTTCTCTTACATGTAGCCATTCTAGTGCAATAAATTATAAGAACAAATTTAACTATACGTAACATCTTACGTAACATCACGCCTGTTATCCCCGAAGATTTAGGCACAGAAGTGTAGTACACTTCCACGTTGTACCAGTTACGTTTACGTCCCATTGGAATGGTGGTGAGCCTATTGTTATACACCGGGCACAAATCCAGGCTCACTGTTAGAAAATCTAAATTATGTAGAAAAATTCTATAGTGGCCGACCCGGGAATCGAACCCAGGACCTCTTAATCGGCAGTCGCGCCTGCAACCAACACGACCAACGAGGCAGTCAATTTTAACTATGAAATTGAAAATGATAGTACTGTTTTGAATCATGACCGAATTGTTATAATTTTATTATCACGCCAGCTCGCTAACGCGGCAGGCAGGGACCACCCAGTAATAGACATCCTTATCTTTACAGACCTGTTGCAACCGCTGTAATAGAATTACTTAAAGGATGCTGTTGAAATAGGTCGTGAGCTCTATTTTAAATGTCTATTATAATCTGTAACCAATAGCAGAACATTCTATTCCTAGCTCCATTTCATGAAATAGATTAAGGCGCTTCTATTCTGATAATTCCATTCCAACACTGGATAAGTTGGAGCCTCTATAAACCCATAAATGGCCGGTGAAGCCGACGCAAATCTCTTCAATCCCCACTTCTAACTGGAATTGGATTGAGTTTAAAACGAATATTTCCTTGTCCGCACGCCTGTACTACGACCGCAGACGCTTACAGTTGGGCACTCGCCTGTACGATCTTATTACCTTGAATTAAAGGTGGTATCAGCGCACATGTAAGTATACAAAAAGCAAGAAGAATTTGGATATCGCACAGGGCTATTAAGGATTTCTTTATAAAGTGACATTTAAATGTTTCGTGAGATAAAGGTCGTGTCGTGTCGTGGCGGTGCATCTGACTTTTTACTGCATTTAAATATGAGTATACGGTTATGACCTTTAATGTAAATATTTATATAAACTTAAAGTTTTCTATGTTCAATAAAACAACGTAATATCACGCCTGTAATTCCCGAAGAGTAAGCCAGAGTAGTGTTTGTACACTCCCACATTTCACCAGTTACATTCACGTCTGACTATGGAATAGGTGGTGAGCCTATTGCTATACACCGGGCACATATCGGAACTCCAAGCCACATCTAGAAATTCTCCATTTACAAAAAAAACATCAGTGCTCGGGATTTGTACCCTGGACCTCTCGATTAGCAGCAGTGCTTGCAACCAACACGACCAACGAGTTAGAGCGTGTCGTGTCGTGGCACGTGAAGACATTTTAAGTAGCAGTGGCATAGAGGGCGTCCCTGAGCCGCCGTAAACAGTTCCGGCGACACTCTACGACGATTTACCGGTACTTCGCAATCTGTGTGCAATTATTAAATCTCAAAGCGCCTACACACAACAGAGAACCTGATTTTATGATTAAATTAAAGATGTGTCGTATTATTTCCGAATTCATGCATTTTGTCCTTTCGAGCGGAGAAACATGACGCCTCTTGATTACAACAGAAGTATAAGTATTTCTCATAAATGTTTCATTCGTCTCCACCGGGATCCCCTAGCAATCGACGGGAGCTCATGAATGACTTCGTATAGTTCAGACACTGGTCAGGCCATCACTAAGAACATACCGTACTTGAGTTAATCCAGTACATATATTATAATAACGAGTTCGATAGCTGGGTTCAATGTGAGATCCATTCGAAGTATAAATCATGTTAATACCAGGTATCTGTGACCATCAGGTAGGTAATTACCATTTGATACTGATTGTGTCAACAAAAGAAAGACTGTCTTTTATTTTGACCTGTAGGTCCAGCGACGAGTGAACCTGACTACTGAGATGAGGGTAGTGGGTTCAACTTACACCCAGAGTTAATATTTGCTGTTTTTAGATATAAAAAATCGATATCTTTATATTTCTGAATATATTTATACGTATTTATAGCGACGAATATTGAACGTCAGGTGTTTTATCGGAGTATTTAACGTCAACTTGTTTCCATATTACTCTACGCTTATGTCATGTAGGTATATTTTCTTCGGCTTATATCAGAAATCTTGCCATTAAAGCCCCATTCATTTCGCCACGCAGCCGCTGAACGCTGCTTACCATATGAATGGGCCACGGGAATTTTGCATCTTATCAGTAAGTTATTGATAGCTCCCTGTACAAAGGATGAGATTGTTTTGCTTGAGTGTGCAATATGTATACTGTATACCGTCTAAATTTATTGATATTTCATTGATAGCTATTTCGTAGTTAGCTTTGGTAATTCGTAGGTTCACTTCAGCCATCCAGCCCTGGACCTGAATTCAAATCCTGTCGCGCGACTTACATTGCGCTTTATATGAAGGTAAATATCATGATAAAACCTGCACACACAGAGTTATGCCTAAGGTCTCGATGGCATGAGAATTCTGCTAACCTACTCTGGGCCAGCGTGGCAAATTATGGCCTTAATTTATCTTATTCTGGGAGGAGACCAGTATCTATCATAGAATATTAATAATGAAATTTTGGGACATCTCCACACACGGCCATTTGATCCCAAAGTAAGCTTCAAGAGAGCTTGTGTTATGGTAACCAGACGGCTGATAAACTACATACATATATACATACATATAAATATATGCTTAAATAGTTTTTACTTTATTAAAAGGTTGAATGATGATGAACACAGGGTGTGTCTTGTTACGGAATTACCAGGGTGCCACTCCAGGTGCTCACGGTGACGAGCTAAAGTGGTATGCTTCACAACGCACTGCAGAATAAACCTGTATATTTTTGTTATTAATATTAGACACCAACGAGCTAACATCTGCGAAGATTCCTGCCTCGCTTGTTATATTAATAACGTATTTTATGTGCAGAGGAAAAATACATGCCGCTGAACGGGTAGCACTTATGAAAATCGTCGTTTCTCAGAACTCTAACAAATTATTATTAGAATATCTTTTCTACAATTAAGAAGGCTCAATTTAGCCTATTTAGTAATTATTAAGTGATCCACGCACAGTGGCAGATCTCCAAAGTTTTATTTATAAAGATAATAATTTTATCGATGACCTGTATCGAGACAACTGCTTGTTCCGGTAGTATACCGACTCAGGTGTTTATTAAGGAATGGTGCCGAGAGTTGTCTGCAATAGATCGCAGTGGGTGAGTGACGGGTAGCGACGTCGCAATGTAAATGAACCAATCAGGACTGCTATTGATAAACTTACGGGCTTATATTCGAGCCGCAGACGCTTAGGTTTTTCTACTGTTCTTTAATTTTATCAGTACTCTAATTTTTAACTATAAGACTGTTTATGAATGTGAGATTCAATCTTTGTGTCAGGCTAAAATTTGAGTCCAATTGAATGTCTGGAGATTATTGTGCGGATGAAAGCTAATTTGAATCTTAAATTATTTAAATATAGTTTTTTCACAGACATACTGGTTTCGTTGTAGATGACCTTCACTGCAGAGATAAGGGTAGTAAGTTCGATTTTCGGGTTTATAAATTCCAGTAGTACCGTGCTGTTTTTTTCAGGTCGTCAGACCACCTGGTAATTTTAATGCTTAATAATAAACGTAGCCTCTACGCGACTGCACGCGTCACACGGCCGTGTGTGTCGCCACAATTTATCGCAGGCAGTGCCTAGGGCGCGTCCCTATCCGCGATAATCCGAGACTCGAGGATTTAAACCTGAAGGGCAGACGGAGGCAGGCACGGCGATAAAGTTTGCTAATGGACGCCGACCCTTGTTGAGAGATGGTGTATTTTCTTGAGACGGTTTTGGGAGGTTTTAAGAAAAAAATCTTAAATTACTGCTATTTTCTTATATTGGGATTTTAAGAAATTGGAGGAATAAGGATAAGGCATTATTGCAGTAACTATTTTATTTATATATTGGTTCCTCTTTACTTATACATTTATTTATTTTTTATTGTCATTTACCTGACATAATTTTTATTTAAACTGTATGACAATTCACCAATATGATTATTCATACGTCTTAAACTACATAATATTACTCCTTCAATCCATGAAGATGTAGGCAGAGGAATACAGCACAATCCCACGTTTTACCAGTAACATTAACATTTCATCATTTACTACACCGGGCATATATTCGGATTCGGATACACTAGTAGGAATTTCTCATTAGAAAAACCCATTCTACTCGTTCCGGGAATCGAACCCGGAACCTGTCGATCAGCAGTCGCGCTTGCAACCACTCGACCAAAGAGGCAGTTAAAGTGACGTAAGTAGAACTCAGAAACATGAATTTATTGAGCCAACGCCATTACGAGATTTATGCAACGTGTAGCAAGTATTCCACGACATGTCAGCTGTCGGCGAGTCATGTCACTCGCTGCCAGCCTGCCCCATGCTTTACACTTACACTTATATGCGTCGCTGATCGATGTTCATAGAGAGGAAAACATTGTATGAACTGATACTGAATTATTTATTTGTCTAGCACCGGTTTATCTTAGGACGCATTTACACTTTTAAGGTTTGCTGAAACGGTTCTCTTGTACGGTTTTCTGTGGTATACGCAAACGTTACACGCCGTAGGGCAATACCAGATAGGGTTTATTGTTTAAACCCTATAAAGTAAACGGTATACGACCTATAAAACCATAAACAGGATACCGTTTCAGTAAACAGTAAAAGTGTGAATGCGCCCTAACGATTTATGGTAGCGGATCAACACGATGCCCGCGCCGTGTACCTAATAGTGTTGTAAAGTCCCGCGGCACGGTGCCGCGCCGGCGCTCGTGAACGCGTAGGAGTGGGTTCGAATCTAAAATTACATATATTATTAATTAGAAATTCGTTTACGATTCGTGGCTTACTCAGTTATGCTTCGTTCTTAAAAAACTTAACATCACGCCTATTATCCCCGAAGATGTAGGCAGAGAAGTGTAGTACACTCCCACGTTTCACCAGTTACGTTTACGTCCCA
>DWDU01000337.1:0-20006 GCA_018245575.1 Jemadia suekentonmiller | reverse complement strand
AGGGGCCACAGGACATTAAGTCAAGTCAAGTCAAGTATGATATGAGCCACTACCTGTTGTTCAAGTGGTTGCGAGCGCGCCTGGCGTTCGACAGGTCCTGGGTTCAAATACCAGGTCCGGAACTATTAGGCATTTCTAAATAGAATTTCTAATTTAAATTTCTAGAAGTGGCTCGGAGTATGAGTTTGTGTCCGGTGTATGGCAATAGACTCACTAGCTATTCCATAATGAAACGTAAACGTAACTTATGAAACGTGGGAGTACTACTACATTCCTCTGCTTACCTCTTGGGGGATTACAGGCGTGATGTTACCTTCATTGGTATGTATGAATTACTGTTCATATTGGTTGCATTTTACATTTTCGGGCTGATAATTGGAATTCGAGTACATAGTTTCGGATTTAGAAAATATTTAGACACAATTGCAAAAAATACGTGAATATAACTAAGTATTACCTACGTAAGTAGTAATAAAAAAAAACTTCTGTTGACATAAATATTTATCTAATTCGTTGACGTCATCACGAATCCTTTTGGACACTAGTCACTCTTTCAGAATTAGTGGTTACCACGCTGGACACGTGCAAATCACTCTGGATACGCTGTAATAACGTTATAAGAACCCTAAGAGCAGTAAATATTTTCACAATATTTTTTTTACAGTTCATGAATTTGAAAAAACATACAACGCTAGTACCTTGTGAATAATGTAATGAATTTTAAAACGTGCACTAAATGACCAGCTTCTACCAGCTTATATTCAGTAGACACATAAAGCTACAAATTTATACCTGACGGACTTTTAGGTTTATTTATCCTTCGATTACTGTCCTAATGGGCTCTTTTCCAGCCACATCAAAGAAACACCGACAATGTACCCGGATCTGAGCGTTTGTGCATGGAAGACGCGTGCCTCTAATCTCTATTGATATAACGGCAACTAAGTTTTGTATGAACACCTTACAGATTTTTTACGTGCACTCTTCTTTAAATTTTAAATCCCTCAACAACGGTTAGTTCTATTTTTTGTACACCTTTAACGTTAAGGAGCGGTACTGTAAGACTCCGTTATAACAAATAAAAAAGGCTTCTTCAAGTGTTACAGTTTTTTGACATAACTGTATCACCTCCCCGTGCGTTTCCGAGATCCACAAGCCAACTATCGGCTACAAGGTGGAAGGAAGCAATACATTATTTTGCCCGATCGACATTATGTTATTGAATTACTTTTAAAATTGGTGTGGATTTTAGGACTTTGTTTGCAGGAGTTTTGCATCTGCTGGGGACCACATGTTTTTTGCGCGTCAAATATTATAGCGTGCATCTTGGATGTGGGCGCTTAATTACGGGGCACGTTTATAAAGATAATGTAATATAATCCCCGTTGCAAACAATTGTGACAGAACAAGGTGATGCAGTCTCGATTTAAATCCACAGTGCGTAACGCGATCTGGCACTCGTTTGAAAAGGCGATTCAAGGTGAATAAGTTTGGCACGTTCCTTGATGAATTATCAATTTTGCCGTCTGGGTATTCGTGGCCATTAGATTTGTACTTTTAGAAGATACGCACCTTTCCGTACATCGCTTCAAATGTCAGGGTGCTCAATACTCATCGATTCGTAACGCAGATGGTGAAGGGTTATTGTAAGCAACAGTTGATGTTTTCGATAGTTTTGTCGGCAAGGTGTACTTTTGAACTTAAATAGCGGCGCGCGTCGAATCCTCTTGTGAATACACAACAATGTTATAAAACGTGAAACAATCTTGGTCATTCTCGTTTTAGACATTGGATAATTAAAGTTCTTCGCCAAAATTAACTTCACCAGGAATCCATCATTTGCACGTAATCATATAATATGTACATAATGTAACTTTATTGTACATTTAAATGGACCAAAGCAAGAAACTAACAAATTTATACATATATTTAAATTTTAAGTATATACTCGTATATATCTAGTTGTTTATATGTCTATACAATTACTATTAGTGAAAGTGTCGTATTAATAAAAGTTATGTACTTATGAACTAGTATCCAGTTTTACGCAGGTAAAAGATTTCTTCGGTACAGTACTACTAAAACATCCATAAAGAGCAAGATTTTTCAAGATTCTTACTTCGGAAGCCATGACAAGAATCGTGTGTATTGGTCTAGTCAGATTACTTCAAAAGGCACCGAATACAAATGACATATCCATTGCACAATGAATGATAAAGGGGTGGAATGCAATGCAATGCAATTTATAGGGGCACTTCACGGTCAAAATGTGTAACCCAATACTGCTAAACCCTTTTCGATTTCAGCACGTGTGCCAATATGGCGTGCAACATGACTATTGTCATAAGGAATGATGGATTGTGTCACTTGAAGTATTGTGCAAGCTATTTTTATAGTGCGTTGGTAAACCAAAATGGTCCCAGAAGAATTATGAATTGAATAAGGAGTATCGATGAGACATGTAGTAAAAATAGGGATAATTTAATTAAGCTAAAATATACCCAACATGAAGAGTTTGTAACTCTGATACGATTATAGATTACAATCTCTAAAGTTAAGAAACGTCGTGTACGGTAGCTCTTGTAAGCGTGAACAACCGTGAATATTGAAAAGTCTATTAATATCAAAACGTTTATTTTTAACCTATTGCGTTTTCCATAACTTCTTTCATATTGTCAGGACTGGAGAGGTGGCTATTTATAAATAAAATGTTCATAATATTTTATTAAGAGCATCAATTGTATTAGGGTTTGCAATTATGAAGCGGTCGCAGACAAACAGAAACCTGTAAAGTTGAAGGACCCCAGCCACTACAGCATTTTAAATAGATACAAGCGTTTCAGAGTTTGTAAGGATAGGTTCAGTAGTCGGCCCTAGTTGAAATCTGTAGGTCATCATCCTGTTTAAGTCCATTGCTGGATATTGGTCTCCCATGAAAGGTTTTTGACTATAATCGCAGGGCATGCGGATTTGGAATCGTGGAGTACGGCTTACCGCGGCACAGAAACTACACTGCTGTCCATCGGCGAGCAGGATATTTAGCCGTGGCCAGACAGGTTGCTTCACACCGCGCTCTGCCAGCGCCCGGATTCGTCGCCTCTTAGGATATTCTGTTATCTCGGCATGGAGTCGGGTGATGTATTCTTTCGCCACGCCGACACGGATAATTATTTGTTGGTAACTACTGTTAAATTTTTTTGGAGACCTTAGAAGCTGTTTTAAAACATTCAAGACACATTAAGCTATAGTCATCGCAATAATCTGCGAATGTGACTTAATCTAAACAAATATTTTTAAGATAAACATAACCACTGCAATATGTTATACTTACCGTTGATACAAAACCATTGGAGTAGTCACATGTACATAACTCTGAGCATTCTTCGTTCTGGAAAGAAACACGTTTTATTAGTGGCATGTGCAGTGTGGTAAATTAATATTTAGTGGTAATGCGCATATTGCCTGAACGTGTAGACTTTAGACTATCGTATACTATACTCGCGGATTATTACGGAAAAATGTTAGTTTTATTTATTACCCACGGATTTCTACAATCTAATGCTTGATACAATTAATTATCTCAGGCACATATTAGCTGCTTAGGCGTATGTATGACTGAGCCGACAATGATCCTCATGCTATCTTAAGTCTTAGTACCCGTTTGCTCTTATCCCTCTGAGGGTCATCGTATCTCAAGAGAACTCAAAGAATTATGTGTTCCGACAGTTTCAAGGGCGAAATATTTTAAAGACAATGACGACGACGTTAGCAACTATCAGCTTATCTGAGTCTCTGTCAGGCCGCATTAGAACAGTTTGGTGGAGTATACCGTAAGCCTCCGATATTGGCGTGAGACGCGAAGAGAATCGCACCCAAAGATGAATAAAAAGCCTTTGAAAAAGCGCACCTAATAAAGCAATGTTTATGTTATTATTACAGTTTCAATTTAATTTATTTCTATTGCTATGATTATTGTTATTATAAATGTCTTTTGCTCGGCAAAAACATTAAACACGCTTTTGTGATATCTACTTAATGGGGGATCATACATAATTTTTTAACTTATGAATTTGCAATAAATAATAAATATTAATAGAAGTATTGAAAGTATTTCCTTGCAAATTTTTTTTTTTTATTTTACCTTTAGAACGCAACGAAGATTAACAGCACAACGTCACACGTAGAACTACAATGATGGTCGAGGTTTTTGCACCTAAACAAATATTTCAGTTTGCTGACTGGCGCCTGTAATTTGATAGGCAATTGACTGACTTTGTTTAACACTGACTACATTAGTAGGCAAGTATATGTCAGGATGTTGTATGAAATTATCAAAACACATAAAATACTATACATAATGTACATATGTTGTTAGTGCCATCTATTTGATTCACTTCTCAGTCGGCTCTGTAAAAACCTTGAAAAATTACGTCATCACCGTTCGATACCACATACGCATCGATCAATCGGTTAGTCGAACTAGAGGAATCGAATCGCAATCGTTGTAAATATCGAAACGGGCATCGACAACCATACGAATACAGGTACAAATTACAGGGGCCCCAATCACTCGAGATGGTGGTCGGCGATAACGCGACATCGTCACTATAAAGACATAATTTAGTCAGCGCCCAACAAAAAGTACCATCAGACAGAACTAGATGAACGATGTTGCCTCCGCGTTTTAATTAACGATAGCGACTCGCGATTGAAACGTCCTGTGCGGAAAAAGATACAGAGATTAGTTTTATTTTACCATCTGATGATCCTACGGTCTGCTCCGCCGATAATATAACGACCCTGAACGCTGCGTTCGTTAGTTAACATATGTAATCGTTTTGGCACCTGTTTTATTAACTACTTTATGTTAAGCGGAAGTTTTTAGAATTTTTGACCAGTGGTGTCACTCCTCGCAGGCCGTGTGTTTTTTTTTCATCCTAGTCATATTTCTGTAGAACTCAAGGTTTGTATGTTGCACGAAAGCGGAAAGCATAATGCAAACTAGTTTGGTATTGTCGGCCCAGTAAAAGGGTTCATGTTCACTATAGGTATATTATGTGGAGCAAATGAAGCGTCCCAACTTCCTGTGTGCCTCATCTGAGGTGTACGAGTATTTGCAACCCGGAAACGTCTTTGTTACGTGCGAAAAAGAAAGGGTAAATTCGAAGATGCATCTTAAGTGAATTCACTTTCACGCATTTTAAGTTACCAAATATTATATTACAATGTTGAATATTTGGTTATATTTGTTACAAATTATTTGTTACTGTTCAGGAATAGTTTAATAACTTTTCAAGAATAATATGATTAAGTAATGTCAAATTTAGAATTTATATAAATGTATTGTATTCAGTCTAATTTCGAAAAGAATTATAACAGCTATTAGATCATAAAACTAGTTTCTCAACGGAATCCTAGCGGGAGACTGGCGCCCACCCATAGGTGTGGACAGCGCGGCGAGATAAGATTTAGCGTTCTATGCAACTGACATTAATTCCACTAAAAACGTGTTATTTGTTTGGTCGTACAAAGATGCCGATACAAATTATAAAACCCCGAACGCCCCAACTCAATGTCCGAACTTTGTAACGTAAAACGAACGCTGATAAATGAGCCAAATAATAAATTAATTACCATACCTTAGTCGCTATTGATAAATACAGTTTTGGAGCTCTGAAGTAGCTTTGTTTTATGTAATATTATTAATTAATTATCCTAATGGAATTAATTTACACTGAGCTCAACTACTTACATGTAATTTATAATTTGTTTCGCTTAAAATTTTGATTAAATTAATCTTCATATCTCCTTAATAATAAATAACTGATTATGTCCGTGTTGGAGTGCAGTAAGAATACGTTCCTCAACCTCACGCCGGGATACAGTGTCGTAAGAGGCAACTAAACTCGGCGTTGGCACATCGCGATTTGGCTCAGTCTACGTAGGCACAGATGAGTGCCCTGGCCGCCTATAGGCAGCAACATGGGCCGTGCGAGAAGCTGTGCTCTGCGATCCTCAATACCGCATGCCCAGCATGGGGATTATGAACATAACCCCTTGGGGGAGGCTCATGTCCAGCAGTGGACTGCAATCGTCAAATGTGATGCTGAACTAATTATGTAGGATGATTATGTAAAGTGTATGCGACATAGTTTTACATTTTTATAAAACTTAAAACACTGCGAAAAAAAATTTATAATAATAATTATTATAAAATGTTGCAGCTTTCGAACTGTTTCATTACGCAAAAGGTCTAACATCTTTGCTTCATCAGCAGATTCATTGAGTTTATGCTACTACTATTTTACGGCCAGTCATATTTTCAATTCATACACTGCATCCTAATTTACAAGGTAGCTTGTTATGCCTTGGTGTACACACCCGAGAAATTAAAACCAGTCTTAATGCATTCAAAATAAACAAATAATTCGTTCACATCAAATGAAAGGGGAACGCTCTCCCATCGAAGACAGCTCTTGTAAATCTATCTTCGATAGCAATCTTGATATACGAACGGATGCAAAACGGGATCCTCTGGGTCCATCGCTGTTTGATTTAAGGAAACGCAACATGCCTGTCGAAATCACGTAAGTATCCCAAGAAACATCCAAATGGTTTCAAATACTACTGTTTATCTATGCTTCATCTCAATTGTTTAGTTTGAATGCTCGATTATACTCGTGGAAATATATCAAATCTCTCAGTTGTGGTTACGTAAGTATAAGAAACTTTCGGGATACACATTTAACAAAGTTAAAAGCAAACTGTGGTCTGAAGTATTTATCTTGATATATTGAAATTATCTATGTTAATCTAATTTTAGCTAAACTATCTGAAATAGATATTTATCATATTGGGAAACGATTCTCGCCTCATAAATAAACAGACTGCACGGGGTTTCGGAATGTAAGGGATAAAATTTATTGAGGTCTAACGCAAACAAGGGCAATGTCCCACTGGGACACTCCGTGAGCTCTATCTGGTCATGCAAATTATCCGCTCTATACCGAGAACATTGTGAATGGATAAATAATAATCTTTAAATACATTTTGATTCAAGAATGTGTAAACAATTGACAATTTAAAGACAATCAAATATGATATAAATATTGTTCTGCAAAGAAACTACCTATATACCTACGCGTATAATATACCTCCGACATAACGCGGCGCGTGAGCGTTGCAAGTTTCTCTTAACGCACAAGAACTACGTGTAATGTGTTGGCGACTAATATATTATTTTGGCACGTACGTTAACGACCGACGCCGTGGATTTGGCAGATGTTCTTTTTGGTCATTAGAGAGAAAAAATCAATTAATAACCGCCGTTTGTGGATAAAATTGATTACTGGGGCTTCTGAAGTCAGCCGTCTGACCGCACCCGGGGCATCCGTGTGAACCCTGAAAATTGTAATTGAGTACTGTCTAATCAACAGTCAAAATCATTCGTCTCGTTCCCACCAACGCAACCTGCCCAAAGAAGAAACGAGACAATCGTGAGGAAGTAAATGGCGCTTCCACTTCTCGTGACCACACTTTGATTGATGAACAGAGAAAACGCCTCAAGTGAGTTAATCACGCCCAAATTTAATTTAGAAGAAATATGAAAATGCGCAGGCTATTAATTATATTTTGTTTGTTTTGGAAGTGCTTTTTCTAAACTCTGATTCAATGAGACTGCAAACTCGGTGCATTAGTGAAGAAACGACTTAAGATAGGGTGGAGTTTCATCGTTGGGAAATTAGATTTCATTATTATGTTCGTACCTTTTGACCCGTGGTGTTATTAAGGTTTTATTCTATCCTGAGATAAAACATTCTAAACTAAAATTAAACAAGTTTGTTGTAAAAACGAGGTTCTCTTGTTTTTTGACACAGCGACGTATTATTAAGGCCGCGTCAAGCGTTTTGTGGAGGACTAAAATTAAGATAAACGCTCCCCATTAAGTTCACTTAATGCTAGAGCAATTCAGGCCTATAAACATAATGCAGTTAATGCTATAGATTGGGATCGTTAACGTTTGTTAGATTAAGAATAGTGATATAGGTGGAAACAACGAAGACATTCTGAAACAGCGTTTGACGCCACGTATATGCAGATTTAAAATGTATAAAATATGAGAAAGAACAAAACATGAAACACAATTTTTATATAATTAGTTAAAAAAAGATTAGGTTTTTTCAATATGTATAAGGTGCAGCTCCACGTATTGAAGGTTAAAATTACTAATTTATAAAGCATAAAGGGTATGTGATAACGAATGTTACAGCCTCAACACAAAGACAGGTCGGTGGTACAATACGTAGAAAGTCTGTTCAAATATCTATAGTGAAGCAAGTGTTATTGTAACCACTTGTTAGTCTTCGAATACGAGCGGTACTAATATGTCTAAACCGCACACATACTGACATATAGGTACTAGGGTTGGAGATTCTTACGGTCCCTATTCCTGTACTATTATCACCAATTAAATACTATTAATAATGTTACTAAAACATTTGCTAACTGAACCATCTGCGAACAACAGTCCTATTCACGTTCGATGGTAGGGCACTTATGACTACTGTTTACTCGTGTTCTACTGTTCTCAATTTTAAAAAAGCTTCTTTTAATTTTATATCACTGTGTCATTACTTTAATTCCCGAATATTAATGAAATAGGTATAAAATGTGTTTCGGGGTTGCTTCTACTCCACGAATCCTCTGTGCCATAAGGCAGTCATCGCTCATCATCTCAAGTTTACGCATAAATAAATAGACAATAAAGTAAATTGAAATCCTTCCCAAAGTGGCGAGCGATCGCCGCGTAATGACACCGGAATCCTTTGAGTGCCTCGTAAAAAGTATTTGTTTAAACAAAACTTGTTTTTTCTGTTCAGATTGTTATAGAAGCTATCAACTTTTTTACTTGTATTTCTAAGAATCGTTCTTAAGATACTCCATAGTCTACTAAGAATTTTGCTTTCTAATTAATAAAATTCTGTAACTTTAATTGGCTCTAATACGTCCCACTATGGAATAAACCGGGCACAAATCCAGATTCCAAGACACTACTAGAAAATCTAAATCAGAAAAACTCAATTGTGCCCGACAGGAGATTTGAACTTAGGACCTCCCGATCGGCACTCGCGCTTGCAACCAACACGACCAACGAGGCAGTCGATTATTATTATTCGGGATTTTTATTATTCAGAAAGATTGTTACTATTATTCAGGATTATTATTATTATAATTATTAAGGATTAATAATTCTTATTGTTATTCAGGAGTATTCAGATAACTTTCACATAACCATCACTAGCAGGCACATCGATAATCGACTAACATTTTGCCCGGTGGCATGTAACAAGAATTCGACACATATTCATCGACTTCAGCCGCATTATCTAAATCCGATACTTGTCACTTATACAATCAAACAAGCAGATGTAGTCAACTTGTTATCGCGATTCGCGTGGGCGGACGGCACGCGACCGCGTTGCCAATGAACTGATCTCAATGCAGCTCATTGTTGCTCACCCCCGGTCTTGTACGAGCCTGTCATCAGCTTCTTCCTTGTTTGCTTACCTTATGTCATGTAAACGGGGTATTTCGGAGTTCGGTAAATTGTAGGAACACGCTTATATTAACAGAAGATAATATTTTGTCGGTCATACTAAATATTCAATACTAATTGAAGTCATAAATAAATCATTTAATACAACAAATACTCAGTTAAGAAACTATAATAAGACAATAAGAAAATAAACGAAGTTTTCTTTAACTTATCATTACAATATGGTATCGCAGTAGATCTATAGAACTAGTGATGAGTACCAATTAGAACAATAACTAATTTCTGCTTACCGAACTAGCACTAAATTGAAATTATGTACATATGTTGCAAAAGTTTCTCAGCATCTTCGTCCTAATGACTATACAAAGCACGATGCTACCCCAGGTAAGGGTGGAAGACCGCCGGCCGCGAGCCACCCTCCGCGTCCAGCCAAATTACACACTCATTAGCTTTAATAATTTTTATTTGTTTTTTATTAAAACCTCATTGGCGCCGGAGGAGCGCCACTACCAGTCACGTGAATACAGACCCATAATAAATTCGGTCACACGGTCATAATCATTCACTCCCAATCTAAAAAATACCATAGACAATAAATGGACAACTTGCTAACTAACTGCTGGCTAACATGGAGTTTTACAATGAAAACAGATGGTATCTATATGTAATAACTATTTATAGTATCACAAGAATATTATCCTGTCATAACAACAAGGTGTAAAAAAATAACTCTGCTTACTAATTTTTATATAAAACAGTAAAAGATACTGATTGCGGTTTTATCAGTGGGTTGAATATTGATATTTGTAATTGTTACTTAAATAATCCCTGATCCGCATGCCCAGCGGCATTACAGGCAACAAATCCCTTTGAGGAGGCCTTGGTCCAACAAAGGAAAAACAATAATGGTGATGAATTTGACTCTTAATAATTTATGTCGCGGTAAAGTCCTTATGACTACCTAATCATTAACAGCCTATGAACCTACACACTTGCAGCGGCATTTGCATGTTTTTAAGTAATTTCGATAAACGTAATGGCCTTATTCAGGCTTTCTACTTAAGTTGCTCCTACCGTCCACGTTATAAAAGAACTTTTAAGTATAAAACGCATTAAAATTAAACAGGAGTCCATAAAGCTATCTGTGCGTCGCTGATGGACATTTTAATGGCTGTTTGGATATTATGAATTTAAATATTTATACCACCATATTATATCGACTCGTTGTTCTGTCACATAGATATTACTGCAAGAACTAGTTATTTATATAAATACCTTTGAACATTTGAATGGACAGTTTAAAATCCTAAATTTATGTAAAAATATAAAGGTGTAGAGTAATTGCTATATTTTGCAACTACTTGGGAATTGTTATAATAACACACAATAAAAAACCTTTTAACGTAATAACTGTCTTTAGGAAGATAAATGCTGCTCGTAACCATCCAATCTAAATTATGAGACTATTAGCGTTAACGAATTGGGGCTACACAATCGGCTTTTCTTATTTTCTAATCACAGGTGAAATTAATAGCGCTGCTACCCGATGCTAAGCGATAGTGACCCTGATTTGGCCCTTACAAGCAATTTAATATGTCGCAAAGTGAATTTAAAATTCAAATAAATAAATCCGTTATCGATATGCCGTAATTAATTAAAACGGAATTTAAAACAGTCGTTAACTTTGAAACGTGCAGAGAAATTTGGTCGACTCCAAACGCGTTGAAGTCCATCTATAATAAAATACCGTTTAAGCTGCACTACTGAATTTATACACCGTATGGTAATTTATAATAGCCATGCTGCTACACTACGGACATATAACATTTTACGTAACAAGTTGTCCAAAAATTCTGGTGAAAACAGCTCATTTAAGCGCTCCAGCGCGCAGCGCCTTAAAATATTACATATTTTTACAATTACTTTAAATATCAACACATCCCACAGATCCCCATATTACACCAATAGTTTTACATATATTCCTATGCTTTTTACCCATTATCATTTTTAATTTTGATTTGTATAGACGCCTTCAGTATTATAGTATCAGCTTATTACTTGTAGGTAAGTACTGAGGCATTTATTATAAACGGAACATCACGCTTGTAATCCCCAAAGAGATACGCAGAGGAGTATACATAGGAGTACACTCCCACGTTTCACCAGATAAGTTTAAGTCCCACAATAGAATAAGGATTGAACCTATGGGTGAACATACACCGGGCACAAACCAAATGCCAAGTTGCCAAGCCAGTACAAGAAATTCGAACCTATTTTAAAAAACTCATTATTACGAGTGTACGTTGTCCAATGTGCGAAGTATTTATTTCGTATTCAATCCCAAAATTATATTTCTTGCAAAACACAACCAGGGTAAAGTTGTAAGACAAGTCAGGTGATGTCATGAATAAGCAAAATTCTTTGCCCTTAAGGTTGAAATTGCATCAATTGAAAATAAGTCAAAAATCACTTATAAGTTCAATTTATAACATCCGAACCTGGAACCCGTATCCTGTATTTAATTTTGGTTAATCGAGACCTTTACCCTGTTCATGTTATTCGTCGTATTTATAGAAGTGATCGGTAATAACAAGTTATTGACATGCAAAAATTTAATAATATTCTATGTGTGGCTGATGGCCGTGTTCGTTGCAAACGCGACTGTCGATCAAGAGGTCCTGGGTTCAAATTCCGGTTACGGCACTATTGAATTTTTCTATCTTAGATTTTATAACAGTGGCTCGGAGTCTGGAGCTGTGGCCGGTGTATGACACTAGTCTCACCACCTATTCCATATTGGACCGTAAACGTAACTGGTAAAAGGTAGGAGTGTACCATACTCCTCTGCCTATTTCTTTGAACATTACGGGTGTAATGTTACGTGATGCTACGTTACTCTGTATGTTTGTAACATTGCACTTGATTTAAGCAATAGAAATATGTCGCAAACAAGACTCCCTTGCAGCTTGATTCTATCGACTTTACTACGACTTCGTGACCAAGAATTTGGAATTCATTACAATATGGGGGTAAAATGTATTAAGAAGTGTATTATTAATATAATTGATGTTTAACGTACAAACTATGAATTGGTTTTCATAACATCCGTTTAGTGTGGGTAATTTGTTCGTCTTGTAACAATTAATATTCCGCGGCACCGCTCGTGATCACCGAAGGGTGTCGTGACCGCGGCGTCTCTGACCCGCCACAGATTAAGATATCAAAATTCGCATTTCAATCCGCTCACATGCGTTTGTTTTGTACTAATCGCTTAGTAGCCTTCGGGGCCGCCATATTGTTTCCACGCGCTTACACGATATGTGAGCAACATTATATTAATTATGAAAGCGATTACCGTGATCTAATTTAATTTTGATAAGAATATAGTAAGTACAAAAAAAACTTAAAAATGAACACGAAAGTGGAATTCATAATTAACATAGGTACTGGCAATTAATCTGCCAACAGTAATAGACATCAACTTCATAAATTTCACAAACTCGATTAATCCTATGATATGAGAAATATATTACGTGTTACTGCCACGAGATCTCATTATCTAGTGTCTTAAGACGATGTCGTTTTAAATTAAAGTATTTGCTTTTACCGAATCAATTACAACTATGTCCAGTATGTCCATTTGGTACACCGAAAATATCTACCGATCGAGACATTTACATATTATTGATACTATCACCGAAATGTTTCCGAAAACCTGAACTCGTATCGCTTCGGTGATACTAACATCACAGAATGCATGCATACATTTAAAGTGTATAAATAAAATGTAACTAACAAATTTTTCTTCGTATCGGTGAGTAATTTACTGCTTTGCGTTCCTTCGTAATTCTATTTACACTTTCTCTAGTAACATTCCTTATCGCTCGTCTATGTAATTTAAAGTGCGGCTAAACGAGCAGTTGTTTTTGTTTGAATTATACAAATTGCCGTATCCGTTGCATAAAGCTCACGGGCGCTCATCGATACAGATTGCTCTGATTTATATTGCATTGTGTTGATTTCATCAGTCCTAAAGCGTCTAGTAGAGTATTGCGTTCGGATATTTTGCTCTAAACAATTTAGTTAATTAATGTAGTGTATTTAATATTAATTTTATGATTCGTATACCGCCTGTAATTCCCGAAGGGATAGGCAGAGGAATGTAGTACACTCCTACGTTTCAGCAGTTACGTTTTAGTCCCACTATGGAATAGGTGGTGAACGTGTTGCCATATATCGGGCACATTTCGGGACTCCGAACCACTACTAGAAAATCTAAATTACAAAAATCCCATAGTGCCTGAACCAGGATTTGAAGCCAGCAATAACGCTTGCAACCAACACGACCAACGAGGAAATATTTTTATGATTTATTTTCAAATTATCTACATTTAATAAGGCAACCGAATATAGTTTTAATATAAGCAAATTGAATATATCCCACACCGTCATTGCGTAATAATTAATAAGTTCGACAAAAATTAAACAAGACAATTTCACGTGAAATAAGAAATCAATTTTAATTTGAAGCGAAAGCGTCCTTGCTTTACAGTACTTTTAAATAATCCTTACTGTCATTCAGCGATCTTAAATTTTATATGCACTAAATCTTAGCAGCTCTTAAGTATTTCGGAGATTATTGAATAAATGTTAAAAAGTTACTGCAATCTATGTATATTTAATTTCATTGGTATTTCATTGTTTCCGATCGTATGAGATCTGGAGTTGGCGTCCCGATAAACCAATGTTTATTTTAGCCCCGAGCCCCACACAGAGCTATTCAATTTTACAACTTTAATCTAGATAAAGAACCGCTTCGCCGCCTCTCGGTGCCTTATGGCTTTATTCCTCGTCTTAATTTCGCGTGTTTTATTGCACTCTAAGTCGTATCTACTGTATTGAACCTAACTTGTTCTACTAAAGCTTACTTAAAAGAATAAGCACATTGCATACTTACGGATTGCAGATTATAACCTATTCCTGAACGAAACTTTCTAAGTTACTGTTATAACTAAGAAACATGAACTAATTCAAAAACATAAACCGGAAAGTCATGAATTGGAACTTTTTTATAGGACTTCCCTATTTTTAAATGTAAAAACAACTTATCCGGCATTGCCTAGGCTTCGCATGCCGCGATTTTTTTTTATTTTTTACCTCAAAAAAATAAAATACAGAATATATTTCAAATAACTAAATATTGTTTTAAAATGTACACATCCATTGGGTTTATTTTTATTTTGTTGTCAGTCCGTATGTCCATAAAAGGGTTTTTATTTTATATCCATTAGCAACTTGTATAATATTTGAATGCGAAAAACGTTCGGAACGAAGGCGTTCAACAAATTCTGTTTATTTTTATTTGACGGATTCACGTGATTTCTGTACGGAATAAAATATGTATCAATCAATCAGAAGTTAAACAAAAAGGAAACCTTGGTGCCGCCAGCTGCGTCCATATAAACCATTACATTTGTGGGTTACTAATAAAAGTTTTAATATGACGCATTCGAATGACATCTGACGAGCGCTGTCCACACGTGCGTGAATAAATGTAGTACCCACTTTTGCACCTTGTTATAATGTTTAAACATTTAAAGATTTTGTTATAATTTCCTACATCTTAATCATCAAGCCTAATCATTACTTGGACAGAAGTTGTATTAATTAAGCAAAGAATGGACGCTATCATACTTGTAAAACATATCACACTATATATAGTCAATTTTTCTGCATCGGACCACCGATGTCGGAGCAAACGGGAGTACCTACATTCTGGCCTTGCAACCCTAGCACAAACTACCGAATCTTCAACTCCGTTTATCTAATAAGCAAAACCCCAAATTTAAATTGTTAGAAGATGGTTATTATAAAAGAAAACTTACAAGTTAACTTTTAAGAGATATTCTAAGCCATTCAAGACCGCATAACCAAATATTACACATATGCCTAGTTTAATTTGGTTGCGTCTTTTTATCAATAGACACGAGATTGTCGACGATTTCTGTTTACTTCGTTTCTCGGTGTTTTTAAGATTACCATAATTTGCAACAAGACAAACTACGACGTTAATCCGAACGGTAGTTACGGACTTGTTCCACTATGTCTGCGTATAAACGAGCGCGTTCAGATCGATATCGAACACAGTACTCGACTCTCGGCCAGGGCAATAGAGTATCTAAACCCAGACGGAATACGTAAAGCGGATCTTAATATTACACTTGTAAGGCTCACAGTATATACATTTTTTTTATGTAAGAATGTATGACCGTAGATTCACATGTAGAAACTTTTGTAGTGTTTATCTGGTCTCGATCGGCGACTCAGCTTTACGGCGTACTATGTATGCTAGGTACCGAACGTATTTATGCTTATTGTCATTCTCGCTCGCCTTCAGAAGCCTAACGTTAATTTCCAAGTGTTGATTGCTAATTAAAATTACAACTTGGCAAATAAACATATTTACCATTACATTACATTATATTGTAATAAATAGGTAGGGCACGTATTTTATATTTTATCATTAGGTACTTTATACATATTATAAAAAAATATGTAATATTTAATTTTTATCTACTACTGTTTGTTTTGAATGCTTCGTTGGTTGTGTTGGATTTAAGCGCGACTGCCGATCGGGAGATTCTCGATTCAAATCCCGGGTCAGTTTTTTACGGATTTTTCTAATTTAGATTTTCTGCTCCTGGCTCAGAGTCTAGAAACGTGCTCGGTGTATGTCAATAGGCTCACTACCTACTCCATAGTGGGACATAAACGTAATTAATGAAACGTGGGAGTGTTCTACATTCCTGTGCCTACCTCTTCGGGGATTACAGGCGTGATGTTATTCTACTGTTTAATTAAATTAAATAAAATTTAAATACTCAAAAATTCACTAATATAATAAAATATTAAATATACAAGTCAATATTATTAACAATACTTTTGTATTGACCCAATCTACAGGTTTTTTTTTTAATTTCCGAGTTGCTCCTCAAATAATTATAAAAAAATAATCACAATTCCTTTTTTTGCAGCGAATTTGTAAGATTACAAAGATGACGCGGGAACCACTTAAACGTTTCTGCTGATAGTATGGTCGTGAACAAAGTAAATTAAAACTGCGTTGCTTTGCAATTATAATTTACGTTAAAAATGCAAGAGTGCGTAGTCGAAACCGTCGTCCACGCCCAGAGGCAGCTGTGTCCTCCAGGACTTAGCGAGCCTCTATTATGGTCCCCTCAACCGATGTCTGACCAGCGATAAAACTGCCAACCGAATTATTCGAATTAATTGATATTATGAATTATATTTGTTATTGTCATAAGTGCATCGTTGTTAATCTTTAAATATAATTTTATTTTTAGACATAAAAATGAACTTTGCAAAAGTCACGTCGTGTATGTCAACACTTATTTTACACATTTATCTAATTTGCATACTGTACTTATAAAATATAAACGCTTATTTTACCTTAAAGTACTCGAAGAATCATTCGAATAAATGTTGTATTGAATAATTCCCGTGCGCTAACCGATACCCTACTTACATAAACGCGAAGTCCAGCCATAAAAGCGGACGGTTACAACGAGCGTCAATTTATTCTTGAAATTAACCTGTCTTATGCACTTAAACCCCAAAGTAGGTATTTCAAACGAATCGGTGCAATTTTCAGATGTCGATGGTAATTTTTATGTATTAATTATACGCCGAAATACAACCTGTATTTGTTATTAATTTATTCACTCTTGTGATGTTGGTCTTGAGTATATTACAGTTAGTCGCCACCTGCCGTAGATCTGTACGCGGCTGTTATTTATTTGATGTTAATACACGCAACAAAGTTACCTGGTGTAAGATCACATTTTGACAAACCATAATCCCGTTGTTTAGTTTCTTCTAAGATGATTCGAAACTTGACCCTTTAAAAAACTATAATATAAAGGCAATAATACCATCGTTTAATTATTTTTTATATCAAGAAAGTCTCATTAAATCATCTGACATTTCCAACATAGGAACATTAAATACTTGAGTGATAATGAAAATTATCAAAATTAAGTAACATCACGCGTGTAATCCGGATTTCAGATTCTGAGCTACTAGGTACTAGAAAATCGAAATTAGATAAATCCGATAGCGCCGGACCCGGGATTTGAACCCAGGAGCTCCCGATCGGCAGTCGCACTTGCAACCAACACGACCAACGACACAGTCAAATTTCCCTGAGTACTTGAGGATAAGGTACTAACCTTTGCACAAAAAAATCAAAACATAAAACTTTACGAAATAAAGGTGTACAAGTTACTCTTTCCTACCTTACACCACGCGTGCGTCAATAAACATAACATGAACGGAATTTTCAACAATTGAATCGACGTAACTTTATATTCCGATCATTGTATTTTTTACGACGAATGGCACGAAAAGTGGTCAACATTGTCAGTCATGAGTACTGTATTTGTCTTCCAATCACAGGTAATTTTACAACATAACTTTCCATATATGTAGGTCACTAAAAAGTGCACTTAAACATTCTCAATTCAATGCTTGAACAAAGAACAAAATCCATATTTTTTCAATACATATATTGAAAATAACATTTGCGTAATGATTTATTTTTCTAATTATGCGATATAAGCTGTCACAATCTTTCATCAAATAGAGATTAAATTAATAAAAAACCCTTGGAGGGGTTTCTAAGAAGGGGGCACGTACAGTTCAGTACAAGGGCAGATGTACATTGACACCTGCCCTTCGCCAAGTTACCTCTCTCTCTCTTTAATATAAATAAACTCTATAACCATCTCCTTCTAATAGCTACATTTATGAATAGCTAATTAGATACATTGCCAATCAAGAAGAAAAATTTAACGAAATACTTGTATACGGCTTCAACTATTTTATCGCCCCACTTGTGAACACAGGTCTTCTCTCGGACCAATTAAAACTCTGGACCAATTGACAGACATAATATGATGTGTTAACATCACACCTGTAATTCCCAAAAAAGGTAAGCAGTGGAGTGTAGTACACTGCCATGTTTCACTAGTTACGTTTACGACCTACTATGGAGTAGATGGTGAGCCTATTTCCACATACCGGGCACATATCCAGACCCCGATCCACTACTAGAAAATCTACATTAGAAAAATCAAATAGTGTCCGAACTGGGAATTGAACTCAGGACTTCTAGATCGTTAGTCGCGCTTACACCCAGTACGAAAATCGAGGTAGTGCCTTAAGGGACATTATGTAAAACTCCATGGTTAATATTAAAACACACATCTTTTGTAAGGAAACGTGTCCCAGGAATTGAGCCTAGGATCCTTGTAATAGGAAATTAAATTCTAATTAATTAGGCTGTCACTTCTGACATTTGCTACTTATGTTTAGAAACACCCAAATATCAAAATCTAACAGTTACGTTTTTAAACCAAATAGTTTTCTAACACGCTTAATCCCACCCGCGCCTATCTAAATTATATTCAACTATCAATTAAGGCAAGTTAATTAGATTGAAATATGTCACCGTGTTTAGCATACGTGAATCCGTAATTGTGGTAAATATCAATGCAGGTGTTTTCCTGATATTACAAAATATAATATTAAGCAACAAGCGTAACTTTCAGTTCGAACCTTCGTACTTACTACATTATTCCAATACCGAAAAGATTTAAAATAAATCAGCGAAACGGCCATTTATTTAGTATGAACGCAGATGTTGAATAGTAGACACATATATTAAAAATACGAATTAATTGCAAGTATACTAATTCACGTTTTATAACGCCATAGACTAAATAACTTTTAAAGGGTAATGGGGTTTTTAGACGAATCAAGATAATCTTGAAATTAACGACATTAGCGTTTATTAAATCATAGTAAGCACATTATGATATATGGACGTGTTGCAATCGCCTACCCACGAACCATTTTCCCATCCTGTATTCATAGCTTCGTAGACCTTAAAACAGGCACAACAAAATTTCAACGCGTAGAATGCACCTACAAATCTACATCATGTTGTAACTATTACGTAACGTATAACATGTATGATCCGAATGAATTAAACAGTGGAGACCGATAATGTAACATGAAATCTGTCACTAGTAATTAGAAGTTGAAGCCATCCAAGAATTGACCGCACCCAATTTTGTTTGCGATAACAGAAGACTTGAGATCTACATCTTACAAAAAAAAAAAATATTTAAATTAGTAAATGAGTTCAAACGATTTACATTATTTGTACAATTAGTGAATTAAATTTATTAATTAGGAATACGGTATGTATCTCCAGTTTAACAAAATTCTGATTTGTAGGGATCAACTGTGCGACTTACTCTTGACAGCAGTAGCTAAGTCATATGGTGTGTTAGAGTAGTGTCATTATTTTATTAGGCTCGTAGAATACTGCTTGTGATTTTCGTACCTACTAAAACAAAGATACGCA
>DWDU01000336.1:0-20028 GCA_018245575.1 Jemadia suekentonmiller | reverse complement strand
TTACGAATATTCCATACCGCAATCATTAGCCCTTTAAAAGAGGAGTTTGATAAGTAAATGGAAGGTTAAAGAGAACTCACTTGTAGCCGATATCCACCCAATCGTTTTCAAACTGATGAACATTCTGCATCGCTCTCATAGAGGCGGAGCAGTCGGCGAAATTGAAACAAGCGCCGGGGATGTATGTGTGGTGTATGATCACAAAGGGCACGGGCAGCTGAAGGGCTGTGACCGCCCGCGCTGCTCTGCCTCCCCACTCCTCTCTCGTGACAAACGGGAATAATTCATAATCTGGAATGAACATAGCACTAATGTTAAAGTCTCTGTAACTTAAATATGTATATTTTCTTGTTTTCGAACAACTGTGAATAATTTTGGTAATACTGAAAGCTTTTGTTTTTCAAATAAGATATTCCTCAAAAACATTTCCATTACTTCTGTATTACACAGAATATAGTGTTGTAATATTATGATTCTCGTGTCCCCGAGCGCTTTCTGGTGTGAAAGCACAAAAACGTGAGTACATTTTTTAGTTAAATGCGCTGAATTATTAGTCTTACTAGATGTTTAACCAGTACCAAGAACATAAAAGCACCTAAAATATTTCTTCTATTTACGTTAAAAGCAGACGAGCCCTATTTAATGGCCAGGTAACGCTTGTTTCGTATCAAAAAGCATACTATATGAGCACATGATATGCGTAGGTGGTCACCGGCCGCAATAACAATTCCTACTCTATAGTTCGCCTTAAACTACGCACATTGTTTCAATCGGTGCTTTAAAATGAAATCTTTAGTCCCAATTTTTTTCATACATCCCTGCGCGATAGTCCAGTGCTTTGAGAGTATTTTTATTAAGGTTCGTTCAGTATTTCCAACAGCGATTGTCGTATAACCACTTGGAAAGGTATAATTAAACTTAGTATCTATTCTGGCATACATCGCTTTTGAAGGTATTACTCCATTCGTAAGACAATCGTGTGCCCACATATGACATAAACGATTATTAACTTGTGTGAAGGTAACTGGTAAAACGTCAGAGTATGCTACACTCTTCTAAATACCTCTTCGGGGATAACAGGCGTGATGTTACGTTAATTATGCGTGTACACAGGTAGGTTTTCATTGCAGTTGCTACTGTGAAGTATTGAAAACTGAGTAATGAATATAGTTCAACATACCGTATCGTCTCGAAACTGGGAGCCCCAGTATGCTTGGAAGTAAGCATACAATTACAAATAATGCCAGCGAATGCATTATTCTGAAAAAAATGACATGATCAATTTTTATAACTAGTTAAAATACCAGATGAGTGTCCTGTTGGGTTGACGACGATTGACTTAGTAGGTTGTTAGATCGTTAAGAACTGTCAATGTTCCGATCGCAATACCTTTCCCTTCACACGTCAGTCCACAACAAATGAATAGATATATAACTGCCCTATGTACGTGTGTCGCACCTGCGACGCTCGGCACCACCTTGAAGATTCTATCAAACCGTAGCTTTGAATGAAACGACTTAGTTAACATAATCTATTCAATTCCAAGTAATATCAACAAGCGTAATTAATAAATAATTAGTTTTGAAGCGTACTATTAAAAAATTTGGTTAAATACTAACTAACACTTTATAATTAATACATTTCTGCAACAATGACAGTTATTTGATCGTTTAATTAAGTTTAGGTAATTGGAAATAAACGTCCATTTTCGCTCTTATGAGAGTGAAGGGTATTGCAAAAAATAATTAATGAAATATTTAAAAGTATTGATTTCTTTGTACCACATTCATTAAATTCAAGCCATTCTTTTGATGTAAAAATGTACCGATTGCAAACAGGTGAAGTTGCATAATAGCTATCTAGTTATTTGTAGAAAAACAAAATTAATATTTGAAAAACATTTGTCTATAAACATCGAAATAACAAAAAACAAATGTCAATTCACATAATTCTGATTAATGTATGTAGTAGTATCAATTCATAAGACTACAAGAAGCCGTTAAAAGTTGAATTTTTATCATATTTAAAATGTTAAAAGTCGTAAAAGGGATTATTTCATTAGTGGGCTACTTTTCATATGATCCAGTTGACTAAACATAAAGAAGAATACTATTTATAGTATTGTATAACCAATTTGAAGCTGTATTGAATTAACTGTTGGAATGCAATGTATTGTACTAGTATTTTAAATATGTTAAATATCTGTCACCATAATTGAAATCAAACAAAAATAATATGAATTTAAACTTTCTTGACACCTCAAACGAGATTATTGAAATAAAAAGTTAAAATACGATAGTACCTCAACTTAAATACAACCTTTTTGTGACGTTTCTTAGCACTAACTTATTTTCTGTTTCAATTAAACACAAAATATCGGAAGGTTTAAACAAAAACGAAAGATTTTTTCTTATTAACAATAACATCAATTTGTATCATAATAACATTTGCTAAACATTTAAAGACATAAGTTGTGTCTTTAACGGATCAGAGCCATAACGAAATTCAAATTTGAAATTAGAACAGAAACAAAGGACTTTAATGTGAGCTAAACTTGCTGTAATTATTTAAAAGTAGAACACACGGAAACTTAATTTACAGTTAGAGGCTTAATTATAATAAAAACAAAACAGCGGTTTAAAACGTTCAAAATGAATAACTTACCAATTTCCAATGATGAATTTTGCCAAATATAAATATACTCGAAACAGCTGGCTGGGCGTGTGTTTACTGAGATTTAGTAACTTGTAAGACTAGAAAAGTTGTGTGTCTGTTATATATGTTAATGTATTTTGATAAGTCCAACGGCGGTTGTAGATATCAGAGATATTCTGTTCGTTTGATAACAAACATGTTAATCATGACGTAATGTTACACGCGTTACGCTCTAGGGTCCGGTGGGAATTACCTTGCCTCATTCCGTAAACTTGTATATATACGATGTTTTTTTGCTATGTTTCTCGTACCAAAGTACATGCAGTTTCAAATGACTTATAGTTTGTCTTTACTAATATTTTCAAGGCTTTTTCAACGTGTTCCTTTTTGGCTTCTGATGTTTCCGTTTGTTTTTGCATCAAAAATATTTTTCTGTTCGGGAATAAGCTGTGTTACTGTTTCCTCAGACAAGGTCCTAGATTCTAGTTATGAGGCACCAGTGAGTGATTGATTCGGTATCCTTTCGGTTTGTTTCATATTAATTATATTCGGAAACTTGATCTGCTGGAATATATAATATTTTTTAACCTAATTTTGTACTTAATTTTTAAACATTTAATCCCTACCTCGATAATAATGCCTTTGTTCTGTTCCCTATCTCGATAATAATGTCTATTTTCAGTCAAAAAAATATTATTTATTCTTTTCACTGAGTAGTATTATGATAATTAACTAAGTAATTGTGTATTACACCTCCTAGAACAAACGGTCGAAGAGGCAGATGAATTCTCCCAAACGGGCCGTGGATCAAAGCATGCATAATATAAAATGTTCTCCAGTCAGTTCGCTCGGTGATCTATGAGAGCAATGTATGAGAGCAATCTAGATAAAATTAATATCTAATACTTATTATGGTGAAACTTATGAAAATATAAGACAGTAGACGAAAATTAGCATTACATGATGTTGAAATCAAATGTTTTATTAAAAATATTTAACAGTTTCATTTGCACATTGGTTCATAATGTACATAATAATTAAATTGACCTCACGAAACCACTGAACTGTAATTTTTTTTTAAATTTCACAACTTTTAATGTAATTTTTCTAGTATGCTTCGTTTTCTGTCGAAAGTATGTATTTATGTATTAATATAACATAAAATTTTATCACATACTTATATTGATATATTTTTTGTTGAGTTTTCAGCGTGTCTATTTGATGCGATATCTGAGTGAAGAAGTTTAATCCCACCGCATATTTAGTCGAACATTTTATTCAAAACCATACTTAAATCTGACAAATAATATCTACATAACGTATTGAAAAAAAGGGTTATAATTACCTATGTCAATTATTACAAATATTGATAATGCGTCCATTATTTATAGACCTCGTCTTTCGATTATCAAACCCAGTCGTTAGCAAACACATATTAAATATTGCTTTAAAAAGATATATATTTAACTCCTGAAAAGTGGATGTGATTCTCCTTTATTGATTGATGTGATTCACTTTTCATAAACGCATATTTCGGAGACTTTTAATCTCCCATCACCCAGTGTCGGATCTATTTGATCAAGATGAATATGCGACGATCTCCCTCGGCACCTGCGTCCAAAGAAAAATATAAAATTTTGTATGTATTAACATACTTAGCACTTACAATGAGTGTTCCGGTTATTTGAATAAAAAAACCCGTTGTCAAAATATAATCTACGTTAGCAATGGTCCAAGTTAGCTGTTAGTGGGTCACGCCCGATTCACCCATAATCTTTATAAATTATGTCAATTTATTAATAAACATTCGTCAAGTCAAAAAGGAATTCTCTTAGCAGAGCGTTACAGATGATATAGGAATTCTCAGCCCTTTAGTGTAGTAACATCAAAAAAAAAACGTAACATCACGCCTGTAATCCCCGAAGAGGAATGTAGAACATTACCACGCTTCACCAGTTACGTTTACGTCCCACTATGGAATAGGTGGTGAGCCTATTGCCATGCATCGGGCACATATCCGTTAGTGTAGTCTGATTCTAATTCGAATTTGCCATATCACTTAATGGCCATGGATGACTTCAGACCTGGCAGTTTGCAATAACTTACATATATACTTATTGTAAAATAAATAATAATAATATACTTAATCTTACATATCCATAGCTATTCGATTCACTTGCAATGTTATATGTACATACAAATAAAACTACAATACAAATAATATTGTTTAAAATCTGATAGTGCCCGACCCGGAATTTGAATCCAGGACCCCCCCAATCGGCAGTCGCGCTTGTGTCCATCACGACCATCGAGGCAGTCACGCTTTATTGTAGAAAATAGATGAAACAAATATTATATCCTATCCAAAAGTAAATGCATTTCAATATAATTATAGATGTACCTATACCTCGTCTACGTAACAGGCGTAGATTATGCAGGCGGAAGGTAATCACTTCATCGATTTTAATACGATCATAATATCGTGACACAATTTGACTTATAATGTTCAATTGATAAATATTTACCAGAATACAGCAATAGGTATAATAAATTAAGACGTGTTGTGAAATATTGTAAAACTAGCTAAGGTAATAATTGCCTGTGATTCGACTGCTAGAGCTTTATGAAAGTAATAATAACTTAAAAAGTCTTTTCATAGTTATATCCGATATTTCAGACAAACAAATTATAAACATATAATTAATATTACTTCACAATAGTTTATACGTTGTTGTACGACACATTGTGTATGTCGGGGTAAAATGATGCCACTTGTAGTTGATATGTATAAAATATATGGTTATACATAATACATGGTTATATAAGTTTATATATAGGAGTATGATACATAAATATATATTATAGGTACATAGTTAAAACCAGGCGCGCTGATGGGCCGGTTTCTCTTCTAAGCGTACCAAAAAAAAAATTATTATCTACACAGTACAATTTGGGTGTAAAGAAATGGAAAAAGCACATTAGACACGCACGCCGGCAACGGATCTTGGAAAACGTTTAGAAGTAACAATGTTCCGGTTTACGACTCTAAGTACGTGTGAGAAGACGACATTTCCTGATTTATGTACCGTTTATCCCGTATTACTGTTTCGTAGCTCAATGTCAAATGAAAATAGACCATTAATCAAGGGACTATATTTAGCGAAAAATTATATGCCGTTTTAAAACAATCCCTTGATGTCCTTTTGTTTGAAACTGTACAATGTGATCAATAATATAATTAATCAAGAAAACTACATTTAGATAAGCGGACTTTTCGTACCTAAAACTTATTAAAATGATTAACATTACAAGCTTATGAATAATGCTGTTATTGTGATAAATAAATGCAGAAAATTCCCCGAGCTAAGTACTGTACCTACCAAATTAATTACCAACATTTATTACGCAAGTAAGTTGTCTAGAACAATACCTAAGTATAGATTACTTAAAGCCTTTAACGACTACATAAACCCCTTTAAGTGGTGTGATCGAGAAGGACGAATGGTGAAAAATGTTCGTTGCAATCAAAACGCACTTTAAATTTAGCTGTAGGTATATTGTGTAATTTTGTACCTACTATTGAACGAATCGGTACTAGCAATCTATGGATAATCGCAGGTTACGAAAGCAGTTCTAAAAGTAACAAAAGAAAAGACATATCTCTCACAAAACAGTAAAAAAATAGTTGATAAACCTAGAAAATTTGACTATTACTTTGTACCTCAACTAATACCCTTCAACATACATACGTAGTCATCGGGCGAACCTTTGTTAAGCCAAGACGCAAAGAAAACATGTTCGTAGTGTACCTATCCCTGAACTGTAAGAGCAATATTAAGGCATACTGCACATTTTAGTTATTTCGGAATGAGGGAAATAAAAACACTGTTAACTTATCGTAACATGATATAATGTACTTTTTAAATTCATAGAAAAGTATTGACAGAATGTACGAGTATGAAGACAAACAAAATAGGTAATTTCCAGCGTCCAAAATAAAATAGTTTACGCTTCTCTTAGTACAATTGTGATTTGTGCGCAACAAACAAGTACATTCGTTGTAATTAAATCGGTAAAGATACTGGGAATAACATGACATCGACAAATGTCGATAAAACAATGTTCATTTGATTGAAAGGAATGCAAAATTTTCCACAACCACAAATTATTCGATAAAAATTCAGAATGACACCTAAAAAGATATGTGCCCAGTTTCAGATTAGTATTGTATAGTATGGAGAATTTTATTTAAAGCTTAAAGTTTATGAGGCATATATTATACGCTACCTATTACTAAAATAATAAGGGAGTTAAGTTAAATTATAAATGAATGGCAAATTTTACAACCTATCCATATGGCCAGGTCAGCTTAATATGCATTTAAACACATTAACAAAAAAAATACTATTAAACATTGCCTCAGTGGATTCAATGTAACGTTAGTTCAATCAAGGCTGCCTTGTTGGTTGCGACTTCGCGACTGCTGATCAAGAGGTCCTGAGTTCAAATCCCAGGTCGGGCGCTATTGGATTTTTCTGACTTAGATTTTATAGTACTGGCTCGGAGTCTGAACATGTGCCCTGTATATGGCATTAGGCTCACAACCTAGACCATAGTGGGGAGTAAATGTAGGTGGTGAAACGAGGGGGTGTACTGTACCCCTCTGCTTACCTCTTCGGCGATTACAGGCGTACTTAATACTTCAAATCTACGTACCTACAGATTAAGATAATGGCAAATTAGGTTACAAACCTGTTAAGTCCATTTCAGCCGTCTTTTTCCCATAAAACCAGTGCGTGTTGTGGGAATACCTGATAAATCATTCTTAAATAAGATCATGGGGTTTAGGCGTAGAAATAAAATGCGATGTCACAGTTAACGCCGTCAGCGGCGCGAGACAAGAAAGTTTCGAAAATAAACTTAGTGACGTCGACAGTTTTATTTAAAACACACCCGGTCGTCTCTATCAATCTGTAAAATCGTCATTTATCTTAAGTTTACATTTTAACATGTAATATTGGTGATTACTGACCATAATTAATAATATTACATATAGATTACATATAGATTTCTCTTAGTTTTCACCCACCAAAATCTTTAGCGAAAGATAACAGTTAGAAAAAAACAGGGAAATGAAAATACGGACTGATTATAAGTTTGACGTAAAATAACAGCTTTCTAAAAGCATATAAAAGAGTACTAATATATATTGAAAATGTTTCACATGCAGATTCAACTTTGTAATGAATTGATGTAAGAAATATTGAAAAATTCTATGTAATTCAGAACGATTATTAATGGTTAAAAGTAAAATAAGTGTATGAACATACCTATACATTAACATTGAAAACTTGCATTAACAAACAAAACTGGTAAGAAAATAATTATATTTTTGTGAACGGATGCGCACGAGATAATAATCTAACAGTGGGGAACAGAGCTCCCGAATTATTCGTGGTACGTACGTGTGTTGACGCACCTATTTATAAGTTCCAGAGGTTTGTCCGAACACGAAATTCCGCCGCTAGTCGCAAGCTCCGCGCGTCCGAAGCCGCGCACACTAATTCTTAAAAAAAAAACTCGCGTTTAAACTTGGAACGTTTTCATATTGAAATAATGCTAAGTTGATTTCTTAGTGCTGTGTTCCGTGTTCTGTCGAAGTGCGTAATTATTTGTGCTTACAGCAATCAACACACGTTACACACAGACACTCAATAGAGCAGTAAGAAATGTGGATTTAAAACAACATAACACACACGGCTAAAACTTAAACTAATCTAATTAACTTATTTTTATAATTAAAATTTAACAATTATAAATGGACACGGCGTTATGATCTTTTTATTATTTGCACTTTTGAAATATATTTTTGATTGAAATCATATAATTTGTCGTATAATTGAAGATTTGATTATGTATTTCCCACATTGACTCTAAGTTCAAATAATGGAATGGCGTTGAAAAGTTATCGTTAATTCAAATTAAACTATGCGTGAATAATCGTACACCTCATAAAAATCATTATGTATCTTTTGCCAACTATCTCTTAGACGCTATCACTAGCTATAATTAAGTTTCATACATACACAATTGCGTACTATCCAAAAGCGTGGGAAGTTTTCATCTGACCCTCAGTCGGTCAGTTATTTACTAAAACAAAAATTAAATGTATGTCACATTCATTGAAAAAAAATTCTTAACCTTAACTTTAGTCATATTATGTAACAGCTTTAACTGCTCTCCATCAAATTAAACGACCGATTTAAAAGTGTTCGCATAATCAAGTTTAATTTTCGCTTATCGAACTGTCAAACTGATATCAGTTTAAAACACTTTTCGTGTAATAACATAAATTTAGACCGAAATACAGCATCGCTCCCGACGTATTCGGACGAGGCGTGTGTTTACGATGAATTAATAACAGTGGCGATTTTTGTTTTGCATGTGCTGAAAATAACGCACCAAAGGTTTATGACGACTGTTGGCTTGTACTCGTATTAAAAGCTTATTGAATGAATGACCGAATGGTATTCAGTAAAATTGAAAAGTTCTAGAACAATCCGGCAATTTTGAGCTGTTTACAATTATTGTAGTTACAAGCTTGTTTACATCTATTTATTTCTGACGTTCTTGTATATAGGTCGCGTTAGTAAATTCCCGTAATAATTGTTTGAATGTTTTAAGCAGTTGTTTAAGAATTAGCAAAGCCGATAGCGAATATCTTTCATTTTCTTTTCCTAAGGGTAAAATTAATATGAAGCAAAATTTGTCTTTACCTACATACAAAATAAATACTTAAAATCTTACATTGCATAAATTAACGTAAATTTGATTGTTAATGTTGTAAACTTGTAGAGTACAGTTATTTTTTAAAAACGGTTTATAGAAGTCAATATTGCTGTATCCAATTTCCATGTTATCCCTTACATAGTAATAAAACTTATCTAATACCAGAAACATTACCACAGAAACCACAGAACACCATAATGCCTATTGGCAACGTAAGTAAGGACAATTCCGCCCCAAGGCGTGAGACCTTTAGGCCTCCCTGGGTAAAAGAAAAAGATTCAGAGACTCCTCCTCCCTGGACTCAGAAGAAACTGAAACCAGTGGACAGTACGACGAAGTCCACAACAGAGCCGGCAGAAGCACAAATTACGAAGCCGTTAAAACGTAAGCTTTTTTGCGTTGCGTTCTACTCTTCTTATCTCCCAGCTGTACATCATCCTTCGCTTTTCCGTTTACTAAACGTCTATGTTCTTCGCGAATCAGCATCCTTGTAACATACACGTTTCAACAATTCATGTGCATACAATACGTTCATACAATAAATAAATACCAATATATACGTATGTATGTCGGTATGATTATAATAATACTATAATGTATTTCTTATTTTCTGTAATTAATGAAATTAATTAACTGTAAATATTGATATAAATAAATTAAATGTATGTCAGTTTGAGATGAAATTGTATCAAAAGCTTTTTCAGTGTCTTGTTGTAATATGTTTATTTATATTAAATAGAAGTCATTCGGTAAAATATTAAGTTGAGTTGGTATTTTATTAACTGTTATCTCTTTAGTCGGTCCATCGTTGCTGACGATCATGACCCAGCTAAAAAGCTTCGACGACCTCCTCTCACCAACAACCCAGAATCAGCTTCCTGATGACGGGTCAGGTTCATTGGCACCTCCAGTCTTTCCAAAATCTGGTGAGCTCTACTGGAATACGTTCCAGAGATAAATCGACGTGGATGTTTGCATGGTCCTGTAACTCTTCGAATTTGATTGATTTTTTTACGAGGCTATCTACAAATTAGTAGGAGCATCAAAACGGCGTCCTACCAATAAGAATAAATACTTGTATTTTTTTACGTGTTATAAGCTAAATAATTCAGGACGAGTTTTGGCCTTGTACTCGTAAAAGAGAAATAAAGAGAGCTATTATTAAATTGTAAAATTGCGCTACCGTACTTAGAGCCTTTAAAATAACTTCAGTGATGGACATTGCGCTTGGTATTTTAATATGTAGTTAGCAAATCGTACACAGTAGTTGTACCTACTTGTAAGTGTACCCAATTTATATGTGCATTGTAATTCTACTGATTTTAGATGATTGCGGCGTTTGTTATTCTGTCCGTTTTCAATGTCTCTCCTTTCTTTGTACATGTTCGATAGTTGTCTGTTATTTTAACTTCTTCCAATTCATTCCTAAACTTTCCGCTTGAAGTTTGTAGAAAATAAAAATCAAATTGTGATTTGACTTTTGTTTCTCGGTGTTTTTGCCTGTCTCTTACTAGCAGAGGTTTCTTAACGCGAGCGGTGTTATTTTTGCATTGCGAGCATACAAATATAAGCATTCGCTATAAACAATGTATAATTTTAAGAAATTTTATTATCTACTGCATATTTCTAGGTCTCGTGGATACTGTTCTGGGTCACAGAAATTAATTTTCGGCGTTACACTAATTACCTGATTTCTCACGCCGCTAAAGTTCAGCGATGTTTATACTTACATGTTGTAGAATTCCTCTGTAGACGTATATTATTACAGGACGTCCAAAATATATTGCAAAAGAATCTCTACGCTCATTTGTATTTAATATGTTCACTTTTAATATATAGCAGTTCGAAAGAAAGCAATGTATCAAATGCATGTGATATACGAAACTGTTAGTATATTTACCTACATTGTGACGTCAGCACCTGCTCGAAACTTTGGCAGGGACACGAGTTCTAACACTTCGGCTCTCCCAAAGTGTTCATAAGTTTGCTAGTCTGAAGATTCGGGGCGCTTGACGCGTTGTGTGTTAGTCTTGAACTTACGTAAATTATATTGCGGTACTGTTCGCAGTTGGTTTTGTGATTGATTGACACTGTTTTGCTTTGTGTTTTACACCGTGTGTTGCACAAGTGTTTCTGTGACGTCGTTTGTGGAAAGGTTGAGTTGGTTCGTTAATAAAAAAAAGTCCATAGATAAGGTCATTTTGGAAAACGGCGATGACATTTTCCGATTTCCTAGCAGTAATAGAAACATATGTGGCCATCTCACAGTTAATGTTATTTACTAAACTAATTTAATACGTTTTTCCATCCTGTTACGCAGTCATATAACATCACGTACTGTGTTGTGGAAAACTTTTAGTGTGCTATTTCGCAGCATTACAGCTTTTAGGAAGTAATCGTTCATTTCGTTCAGCTGTTTAATTGCTACAGATTCGAAAGCGTAGTTGAAAATTCTTGCTGGGAAAAATTGTTTGTGTTGAATGTAGAATGGCTTTTGTTAAAAAGAAAACATATTTTACACTTAAAGTATATATCTACAAGAGTTTTATACATTTTCAGTCAGTACGTATAACCTTAATACCAACTAAGCCTACAAAATATATCTAAATACCTAAATTTATTCGTAATTATTTAACGGAATGTTGTATAAATTTTCGATACATTTTTGTTACCTAATCACTCAGTCTCGAAATAATAATACACGTAAATAAAATGAACCTTATTATGTTTAAATAATATTAGTCTTATTTCCTATTACATTTCCCAAATTTAGCTGAATAATCGTAGCGTCATTAGTGGCACAATTTGGTAGTGTGATTCAATAAACGTTGGAGTTGTTAAGAAATATTCCAAGCCGGTCGACGCCAACGAATCGCGATATTTTTAGAGAGGACGGACGTTTTACAAAATAAACGGAGATGTTAAGGGTACGCTATGATTTATAACAAATCCCACTTTAACATCCCACAGCGAATGTTCTCCAGATTTATTCCGTCACAGATTTAAATTGTACTAAAAAAATTATATAAACGTTGACGTACCGCTGTGGCTCTGGTGTAGGAAGTAAGCTGATAAGAAATGGCATAAACAAGAATACAATCGCCACAAAGAACTTGGTTGAATCAATTTTAAAAATCATATATCAAAATATTGTTAATATTAATACTAAACGTAATCGACAATTTTCACCGATTACGATCTTACAAATGTATTTTTTTAACTGCGCCTTGTGAAATGATTTGTTGTGCGAAAATAATTTGCTACATTTCAAAGTATAATATCCTCATTTACGTTAATAAGATAAAAGTTTACTCTGTGATAATTATTAAATATCGATAGAATGAGAAAAGCCGTTATAACACTTGTCATTGACGGCATCAAAATAGCGAAGGCCGGCCATCTTGGCAGCGGCCATGTTTATTTACGTACGCGAATGCCATCAAAATGCATAGAGACGTGTGATAGGGACACACGTGTTACATCAGAATCTGTAATCCTCGTAAAATGACCTTAACTATTATGTTTTTGTTTCGACATGTCAGGACTAATTTATGATTAATCCTAAATACATTAGGAACTGTATTTTATGGTACAGCTTTACGATGCTACGTACGCTGCAATGTTTACATAAAGCAATGTTATTCTGGAATGTTCATCTATAAATATGTACTCTATTCACTAATTTTCTGTAGTTAAGGTGACCGTTAAAGTAAACGAAAACCCTTAAGGTCTACGTTACGTTACTGTAATAAGGTGTTTTTAAGTATTTGTAAATATTTTATGTCCTGAGTCCTGAGTACATAAGTAGGTATTAAATAGGTAGATATATATTTCATTTATATCCTATACATTTATTATCCTATACATTTAGTATTTGTTTTCTCTTTCGCATATTTCGTACCTAATTAAAATACCAATCAAGAATACCTAGGTTATTTATATAACATTATTCCATTCTAGCCACTTTGAAAAAACAAGCGACGATAAAAGACAAGACAGAAAATGGTGTATCTGAACCAGCAGAAGAAAAACTAGTAAAACCTTCAGCAGCAAAGCTAGCAGATAAGACTTCCAAAGCTGCGGAAGAAAAACCAAGATTTCCGAAGTCTACAGTAAAAACTATTGATAAGACAACTGATAAAGTAAAATCAGAAGAAAAAACAACCAGCGATAGAGCGCCCGAAAGACCTATTCTCAAAAGTGTAAGAACTATTGACGACAAAACTAAAGAAAAATCAGTAACAATTATTGACAGGAAACAAGACAAGAATGACGTAGGAAAGAACACTAACTCCGTGAATGACAAGACTCCAAATGGTAAGGTTTCTACAAATTCATTGGGTAAAGATACTAAATCGGCTACAAAAGTAGAAGAAAAGACACCAATTAAACCAAAAGTTGATGACAAAATATCTAAACCAAAACCAGATGAAAAAATAAAAAATAAAATCGAGGACAAGACTAAAGCCGATATAAAGAATACAGTGAAATCCAAAACAGAGGATAAAGTTGCAGAGAAAAACAAAACCGACACTACAGCGGACTCCAAATCTACATCAGAAGAAAAATCAAAAATGGCTACCAAGCCACCGACACCTTTGGACAAAGGTTCATCAAAGGTATTATCTATTATAATATCAGAATCAATATATTTACATATGTTTATATTGTTTATACGAAATGTAACATCACGCCTGTAATCCCAGTAGACGTAGGCAGGGGAGTGTGGTACACTCTCACGATTTTCCAGCTACGTCCACGCCCCATTATCGAATAGGTGGTGAGCCTATCGCCATACACCAGACACAAATCCAGATTTCGAGCCAATTATGAAAAACCTACATACTATGAAAACCCGAAACCAGTGTTTCACTTAGGAATTAGAAGTTGTATAAATGTAAATGGCTAGCGAAAACAAACAATGTTTAACATTTTGTTCATTACTGATGTCATGTATCTATGTATGTATATGTATGTAATAATATTTTACAGCTTCCTCCGCGTAAGCCACCACTGCAAAAAGCACCATCGAAAGATGACGTTGGGCTAAAGAAATGGAGAGATCCTCTGCATGAGCGTGTCAAAGAAAACATAGACAAGACGTTGAATAACGAAATACCTAAGGGACATACTCTCACTAAGAATGAAAGCTTGAGAAGTAAGTACACTAAGCTAGATATTTTTATCTCTTATGATTTCTCTAGGTGTTAGTTTTTGCAATGTTCATTTGAGAAAGTGACATTATCACAATTTCAGCTGCTACATTATTCTGTTCAGAGATATCAGTTTGCAATAGATGTCGCCCACAAGAGATATAATTTTTCTAAGATTCTTTGATTGTCATTTATTACGTATCACTGATAGTATAAGAAAGATTAAATAGTATAAGAAAGTTAGTATAAGAAAGAAGTATAATAATATACAACAAAATGTAAGACTCGATATTATTTATAACAACAATGACATTACTATTCATGAAATCATCCGTCATCGTCTGATGAATCCAAGCATCATGTTATGTAGGTGTTAATACAAAAGACACCATCTCACTCGTCTAACTACATGTGACATAAACATTGACAAAACAGCATTTATAATTAGATCACAACAGCGGCATAATAGACCGATGCACAGAAAATCCGTTGTATGTGGTCTAATCAATCAATTACAATTTGGCAAACATTTCAGTATCCGCCTGATATTGTTATTGAAACAAACATATGTATAATCTTATGATGTCAATAAAAACCACTTTCTTATATTATCATTTGCAAATTGTTTCCTTCAAAATTCTCATCTCATTGTTTTGTATCAAAATATATCTTGTTCCGCCTTTTTTCCATAAAGAATATTTAAAAAAAAATTCTGTATTACCCATCTATTTATACCACTTTTATTTATTGGATTATTTAAAACGAATAATTTAATTGATTGCAATGATTTTGATTAAATATATGCATCTAATTGACGGTAAGAAAGTCTATGTTTAGGTGTCCGAAAGAATGTCTCTTGAAATCTCGTTAGTGCCGCGCATATCCTTTCCGTTTGATCTCTTGTGTGCTAGACAAGTTTGTGGTCTACATCTGGTCCGAAATAGTCTCGGGTAGTTCCGCATACGACGCGAACGCATCAGGTGCAAACGCTCAGATGCCTTGTGGAAAATCAAAACATGCTCTGAAAAATAAATTTTAATATAAAAGTGCATTAAATATATTAAATTTGCGTCTACGTTCACAGTGATATTGTGGTTAATGCAGTGTATAATTTTTCTTCAACATAAAGATTCGACAATGGTTCACTTGGAAGATAATGGAAATTTGTTCAAAGGTTGCATCGAATTACATGTACCATGCACCTTCAATAAATCTTATATATGTTTATAAAAACTTTGTGATTGAAGAAATCATTATTCAATTTAATTTAATTTTAGGCTTATTAAAACCCGCTCCACCACCTATGCCACCACCCTTGCCACCGAAGATGCCGCCGCCACCTGAGTTTAAAAAAGATCCATTGGACCCAACAAAGTTGAAAAAAATAGAACAACTACGCAGCAGGCCAAGAAAGCGGCCCGACTGGAGTGACATGATGAAGGAAGTAGAACAAGGAAAGAAATTAAAACATGTGGTTTGTAACGACAGGTGAGTCACTACAGTAAATGAGAGTCTATGCATATCTATCTATATATATTAAAATATTGAAGTCCAGTATGCATTTACATGTTTTATCCACTACCCAGAACTGACTGGAAGAGAATGCCATTAGGCACTTACTAAGTCATTGTAGGTACTCATTACTTTAAAGTGTTACACAAGTTTAAATAAATGAATAAAATATTGTAATAAATAGATATCGCTAACATACATTTATCGACACAATTCACGTATGTTTTTGCGGAATAGTCTGACCCCACGTCAATAGAGGTAATCTTATTACCTAGTAAGTTTAAAAAATTACAATTTTTTTCTAGATCAAGTCCTATAATAGCAAAATCGACGGTTGTAAAAAATAAGGACCAATTCATCTTTGAATCTGAGAAACCCAACTCCCATAATGAACTTCTAAAAGAAATCTCGAAAGGTATTAAACTAAAGAAGGTCAAAACGAATGACAGAAGTAAGCCTAATTTAGAAGGCTTGAGGAAATTTAGAAGGCAAATGACAATTGAGGAACAAGTACAGAAATCAATGTCACAGGCCAACATAGCCGCATCTCCTTCCGGAGCTTCGGTAGCTGAGGTATGTTTCTGAAAATAAAAGTTACATTTTCAAAGCTCTAATAATTGTTCTGAATAACTCCTGGACTACATCATTGTGGCTTATATACTAAAGTATCTTATTACATAAAGCTTTGAAAATTATACGTATTATACGATCGAAAAGCGGGGAATATTAAACAATGTACAAATTTTGAAATTTAAGTGTATGCTCTAAATTGTTATTAAATTGTAAGTAACATTACACAGCTTTTCTTTTATAATTACAATTTGTATGTGAATATTTGTAAAATTACTTTCAGGTACTCGCGCCTGAAGAAGAAGAAATCGATGAGATGGATGACATTGATAAAGTGAGAGATGATCTTCAATCTACTAAACAGCTCTTAGCTATTGAATTAAGGTAATCCTAAACCATTGGCTACACAATTTTGCAATATGATTAGAAATAACAAATTCCTTAATATTTATTTTGTCTTCTAGAAACAAAGAAGCTCAAGAAAGGGAGAACAAACGGCTCCTCACCAGAATACAGAACTTAGAAGCAGAGTTAGCTAGGGAACGTGCTATTATCAAACAAGAACAACATAAAACAGTTATATCTGTTACTGATGCTTATGATGAAAGATTAGTAAATAACCTAAAAATGGAAGTTGAAAAAGCAAAGGAAACAGCAGATAAATTAGAAAAGAAATATTTAGAGGCTGCTGAAGAAAGAGATGACGCTTTGACAGAATTGGAAGAAGTGAAACGTAAAAATGCAGAATTGGAAAAGAAATTAGAACAAGCTTTGTCGGTCAGTTTCAAATATAACTTTTATTTTTAGGATAAGAGAGAAATTTGAGCGAGTAATGCTTATTAACTTTTTATGCCTGCTTTATAACTAACATAAAAAAACTTGCTTGACAATTTCCAGAATAAGCTAGAAGAAATGTACTCATCAGAAGAGCCTTTATCTTTCTACCAAAAGAGGCAGCTTGATTTTGAAAAACAGTGCAGGTTGTTAAACATTGATATAAATTCTCCGGAGGCACAGGACTTAAAAAGGAACGCTAATGACGCTAACAATAATAATGCTGCTTTTACTAATAATAATCAAGACGACGAGGTAAAAGAAAACTCAGTAATGAATGTTTCTAATACATTTTATTTACTATTTATTAAATTTGTAGACTTTTAAGTGTTTTCTTTCTATTAACTACTAATTTTGTTATATAAAAACGCAATTTACTGTAAATTTGCTACAAACTTTAAAGCTGAAAATGCAAAGGTAATTATTGTTTTCTATATACATACATAACATATAGATATTATCTTTACTTTCATTAATTTGATTATCTTTTCTTTGTTCAACATTGACTGTCTCAGAGTGAGAAGCCCAGTCTGCAGACATCATGCGCTAACATTATTGAGAACTCTTTAGCGCTGTTTCTTGAAATAATCCAATAACAGGAAAGCAAATTTCAGTTTTGAAAAGAAATATGACGTTATGTTAATTAATAGTACGCGTCAGAAATCGAACTTCCATCTCCCCAAATCGGAAGCAAAATTCTGAATCACTAGTCCATCATTGCATTTTTTCACAAAACAATTATGAATTTAAATTCCAGGGAATCATGCCCACAGGGGTTGGATCAAGGCGGGCAAGTCACGCAATTAAACAGTTGTCTGTTACCAAAGATGACAGCTTCGAGGAAGAAGAAGAGTCTGAAGAAGAAGGGGTAAGATGACTGGCATGATAGAGTTTGCAAAGTATCTGTGTGAATAGTTGACTGTAATCGTCCAGCAATTAGTTTTACATCGCTAATTTAAAAGCGCAATACCTGGTTAAATTGTTGACCCTATTGCATGTATTATCCTACTGATCAGATATGCCTTATAAGTAAATCATATACATTTTAAGGAATCGCCTCATGATGTATTCTTGCAATGCAATGCAAACATCCCAATACCACATTTCAAGCGCTAAAAGACAAGTTCTACGAAAGAATATATTTGTTTTAAAAACCCACATCAATGAAAATAACTTGTATGTTACAGGAAGAGAGCGAAGAAAAGAAACAAAAGCGAATGGAGAAAGAAATCCGAAACATGAGGAATAAGATAAGACACTTAAAGGAAAAGCAAGACAACATGAAGAGAGAACGTATGGGCTATAAAATGGCTCTTAAGAATCAACAAGCGGCGCTTAAGTAAGTAAAACATGTATGTGTGGAAATGTTCAATGGAAACATCTGTATTTGGTATTTGGATTAAAAGATACATGATGGTTAATTTATTAATTTATCTTTTCAGTGTTTAATCACAAGGTATAATGTTCTCGCAATAAAAATTAAGCAGTGAAGCTAAATCAATAGAAATACGTGATAATAAAAACAATAATTTAATTTCACCCAATATAAACAGCATGGAAGTATTATTGAACACAGATCCATAACAAAACTACCTTATAGCTTAACATTTTACCTATACCTATTCGTTAGGGCAGTAAGGGGCTTTTCCTGTTATCGGGCGTACATTACACTGCACTTAAGCACACTTTAAATTAAACCCATAGCCCTACAAATACAAAGTACAGTCGTATAAACAGTAGTTACATTTAGATCAGAAATTAACACCATCCATCCATGTACACCAGAGATTGGCGTAACGGCGAAAGAGTTCGTCAAACATTGTTGCAATATTTTAAATAGATCAATATTGAAAGTAAAACACGAAAATATTTCAGAGATGCGAAGAAAAAGTATAAGGAGTTGAAACGCGAGGTTGACAAAATGGCAGCGATGATGAAGGAGGTTGGTTCCGATGATGATGAGGATGAGGAGGAAGAAGAAGATTCTGAAGATACTAAAAAGAGTGAGACTGAAGAAGAAGAATCTGAGACAGAGACAGAGCAGGACACCGAAAGCGAAACTGAGAGTGAAAGTGAACCGGAGGTATGAGCAATAGACAAACCAATTAAACTTTGTGACTACAAACCAAATATATAACATACACACATATTTTTTTTGAGTATATAGCATACTGCTCTTTTAAACAGTAATTTAAATTATATATGGATTCATAGCTGACCGGAAAAGCTATAGTCACGGTTGAAAATGTTTTAATATAGGTGTACTGCCTCGTTGGCCGTGTTGGTGGCAAGGGCAACTGCCGATCGACAGGTCCCGGATTCCAAAATCGGGTCGAGCACAATTAAATTTTTCTAGCTTAGATTTTCTAGTAGTGGCTCTGAATCTCAATATGTACTCGGCGTATGGCAATAGACTCACCATCTATAATACATAAACGTAAGACATAAACGTAACTGGTGAGACATACCTACTACACTTCTCTACCTACATCTTCGGGGATTACAGACGTGATGT
>DWDU01000335.1:0-20033 GCA_018245575.1 Jemadia suekentonmiller | reverse complement strand
CGATAGTGTTTCTTAAAGTTACATATAAGTCAAGATGGGTATATTTAAAATCATTTCATTGTAACGTTTACAAAAATGTTTTTTGTACCTCTGTTGGGCACGAGTCTCTCTGAGGGTCATATTCTGCGAAGCTAACCAAGTGTTAAGTCGTCAGATTTAACACCCTTTGGAGAAAAAATTTTTACCACGCTTTTTGTTTGGACAACTTTAATGTTGTGCAGGTTTCCTCACAATTGTTCAGTTCGTCGTTTCCAAATTATTCTTCAAACGCACATTTTTTTATAAATAGACGCGGGCTACGATTTAAACCTAGAACCTCCGGAGTGAGAGGCAAAATTTCAAACTACTAGGCCAGCATTGCTTGCATGTAAATACATGTATTATTTTAAAAAAAGTTAATGCCGCTTAACATTTGATCAATCTGACAGTGGTTGTATTGTTTAATGTACAAATATATGGTCGTTTTTCAAATCCGCGTGACCTTCGCCAGCAAATTGTACGAGTACAATTTTAATGCGATTTAAAAAAAGAAACATAAGCATGTGCTATAATCATGAAACCGATTTTAATTAAACTTGTAAATAGGCAGTTACGGGAAAATCAGCTTCAATTTAGAAGCCGTCGCTGAAAATCGGAATATATTTGTTAAACAATTATCTTCTTTGATTAGGTACAAAAACAGAAATTAATTTATGTTTCAGGGAGAACCTGTGTGGACATTTTACGTTAGCTTTAATTATAACGTTACCTTATTTCTAAGGCGAAAATACAAGAATTTACTGTAAAAGATTTTGAAAAATTCTAATCTTTAGCCACGATCTTTGTAATAATTTAATCATAACGACCGTTATTAATGTTTCGTCTCTGTTGTTCTATTGTGACGATTTCTTTATGGTCTCTGGTTTGGAGCGTTCGAAGTTTGAATGCACGCGGTCTGGAATATTTTGTGTGATAAATAATTCATAGGCGGTGACCCCAGCCGGCCGCACGGTAACTAACGAGTGATGTAATGAAACAATGATTCGGCGCCGGTAACATTAGCTATACGATTTAGTGGAATTCATTTCCACTTATAATCAAGCATTGACTGAATGAATTAAACATTCTTTGTTTGCTTTCATTATCAGTTGTGTAAATTTATGTAATTATGTGTACTTGTTTCCTATTTTACTCTCTTTGTATAGGTGTTATAGTCTTTTTTGAACTGAATCAATATTTACATTTTAGTCGAGCAAGACTAATAAATAATTTATGTCCGAAACACGAAGAAATGTCGTCAGCATTGATTGACGGCGAAGATGTGTGCGTGTGTGGGTCACTTCATACAGTTCTTTTTTTCCTGTTGCGCTGACAACTTCTTAGATCCAGACTGTTGAAGCGGGGATAATGGATTCATTTCGAAATCAGGACAATGTTTTGCTTGATGATATGTACTAATAAAATAATGTTATAATAAGAACAAAACTCAAACTATGATCACAGTTGATTGAAAAATTTATTCATAATTTTGAAAATACAATAGTGTAACGAATCACATAATACTAAACGCTACGCCTACCTACATACATTCTCTTCGCTGTGCCGCACAGTATGTCAACGTCACTGTCACTGCTGTCAATGTGACGTTTAGACATCCAAATTATCCTGTTTTCCTTACAATAGAATATTATAGATTTTTGCTCTTCGATTGCTGTCCACATTCAATATACATATATTCTTATTAGAAATAATGTCTTGTAATATTGAATATCACTGTTCGAGCTGAATGACAGAAACTACATTTTTCTTTGCAGATGTTACACTCTGGATCTCATCACAAAAACATTACTGCCATCTGCATTTATGAAATATACAGATACTTACTTTGATTTCCTTTTCTGATATTATCCTTAGAATGATATGCAACACTACCTGAGGAACGTAACATCACGCCTGTTATCCCCGAAGAGGTAGTGCACTCCCACGTATCACCAGTTACGTTTATGTCCCATAGAATAGGTGGTGAGCCTATTGCCATGTATCGGGCACAAATCCAGACTCCGAACCACTATTACAAAATCTGTATTAGAAAAATTTTGTAGGTAGTACGTATCCCGGGAATTGAATCCAGGACCTCTTGAGCAGCAGTCGCACTTGCAAGCACTCGACTAACGAGCGCCCGAGGCAGCTTAATACTCAGTTATTAATGATATTCAGGTATTATCAGATACTAGCTGCTGAAGGAGTCACAAGTCTTCGAAATCAACATGTGTATATGAAATAGTATTGAATGTAGAATTTGATAATCTCTGTCTACCCCACAAATGACTTGGCGTCGTTATATAATGATAATAAGTGTTGTTTTGCATAGCTATTGTGCAAAATGCTTAGTGGTAGTTATTTATACGACATACTTGCTAAGCCGCATCACGTTATGGAGCACAGAAGACGCGACCTGCCAAAGCAAATGTAGCTTCTGGAATTTATATTATGCTATAAACTTAGTGCACCGGCCTTTTGGCAAGCTCGCCCCAGGACAACACACCCATTCTAAGTAGTTTTACTCTATACACCTCGCCTTGTATCCCGGCTTACTCAATTTTCTCACACATCTTAAACATTCAAGTCATTCTTATCCTTTTAGCACATATAAAGTTTTATGAACCATTATTAGACTTAGAATAGGTTAAATTTATGCTTACTTCGTATTTTTCACTATGTTTTCACAACTTGAATGTATAGTGTGTATTGAGCTTAATTCCCCTTGTTACAGAAACTATGATTAAGCGCATTTTTAGCACTTAGAACAACTTGTAAAAACCTGAGCTGTTTTTGGAATCCATTGTAAATATGAAAATTTGACAGCTCATTTCGATGATAGCTGGTACTGACTGATAATTTAACTAAAAGTTAAATTGCTAGAATCAAAATACTTGGAGATTTTCCAAGCAACGAAACGCTTAAACTCATATCGTTTTTTAACGCAATGCGACAGATCTTCGGCCATCCGCAGAAAAACTTTCAGGCAGTTTATAAAACCTCACAAAGGTCACTTAAAAAAAATGTTATATTCAAAATGGCCGCTTTGTGTCAGCTGTAGCAAGCACACGTAAATTCGTGCGTGATTACAAGTTACACAACCAAATGGGCCAGAGTTACATGGCAATTGGTTTATTTTTAAATAATGGCGTGGCTATATATTTATCTTTTATATAATACCACTCATTTTATTAAAATACAAAATGTGATCAAAGGTCGCCAGTTTTATACAGAAATGATCACACACACACACACAATGTTAGCATTATTTGTTTTCATTTAAGTGTGTTATTCAATTGACGTAAATTAAAACTTAATGTGAAATATTATGGAAGTATGTAAATTTTGACGCCGAGTGGGTTGTTTTAATGTTTTTTTTCGCATACATAACGAAGTGGCTCGACTGCGCAAACAGAAGCCGCACTGGATGGAACAATTCCGTGATTTTGTTCACAGTTGTCAGGTACAATGTACAGTGTTTACGTTTGGATACATTTTACACTGTAGAAAAAATACTGTACAGATCTTATCAGTACCAACACAGTATTAGTAGGTACCCACAGCGGCGCTTCAATAAAAGTTACTGCAATAGTCATTTGCATGGAGTGAAGTCAGAGCATTTTGAGTTAATACTAATGTTATAATTATCATTATATTATCACGCTAGCTACCTCACGAGGTAGGCAGATAGCGCTGAATAACAAATATCTATCTTTACAGACCTGATGTGCTTTTCTACATTCATCGCTCTCTTTCATATAAGTGTTATGTATGAGTACATGACATTCTCATTTTTTGTTATATAAGTTTCAATCCACGTTATTTTATAACGCATTTTAAAAACAAAACGTCATCATCATTATCATATCATTGCTACACAATATCTTTCATATTGCAGTCCACTGCTGGACATAGACCTCCCCTACGGGGTTATGCACATAATCCCCGCGCTGGGCGTGCGGCTTGGGAATCGCAGAGCACAGCCTCTGCTGCTCAGAGGCGGCCAGGGCGTTTAGCTATGCCTAAGCAGACCGCGCCATACCGCTAATACACAATATCTCAAACAACATAAATTCTGTCTATTTTCTAGCTGAAATTATCAATTGGCACCTTATGACCTACATCTGTAGCGTACGTAAAATAAAACAAGACACTAATGAGAAGATACATTTCACACCTTCGCACGCTAACGTCAGTAAAAGTACATTTATGTAATGTAACCTTATAACCTACTAAGCAGCAAACATAACATATAGTGCGTGAACAGCGTGAATGAAGACACCATGGTGCAGCCATACTGCTTCTAATATCCACCTTAACACTTTGCGATAAAGTTCAATTTTAATTGCAGTTTATGCTCTAAAATCCCAATGAATAGACATGCAACTCGTGTGCGGTAATGTACCCGTAGAATTAAAATATAGTTTGTTCAATGTTTGCTCCACATTTTAATGCAACATTTGTATGTGTTTTAAAGTCATGCCACGGTGGAATTTATCTAGGCCGTATTAACATTTGCTATATGGTCGCTTTTATTAATATTTTCACACGTAATACTAACGACGAAACTAGGATTCGTATATGCTTTGGAGACATAAAAATAAGCTCAATAATCCAGATCGAAAATAGATATGTATTTACATTCTTCATTAAAATACATATATGCCCCATCGTAAAAGCTAACTAATCCTGATTACATTTGTATTTGTCAATACACGTTATATGTAGAAATGTCCACTCGCAAAAATTTTGTACTTCAAAACTATCCAATGAAAACATAGTATTGTCTTTTTCTTAGAAATACAGCTTTTAATAGCCTTAGAAGAACAGCGTGAAAGTTTGTTACAGTTTTTTATCAATGTCAGTAAACCTTTATATGGTGGTGGTATCTTATCTCAATCTTATATTAATCAAATTTAATTAAGTTAACGTTAATTAAAGTTAATTAAGTTGATTTTAAATTTACGAAAATTCCACAATTATTGCCAGCTTTTATTTATATATTGTACATTTACCAGCAGGCTCAATTAATAATGGCCAATCGACTGGTAGTCACGTTTAGAATATAAAAAACTACAGCTATATATTTATGTAGTTCATGGTATTAGGTCAAAAGCTAATGTTTGTTATATTGTGCTGTGGAATGCATGTATGTACAATTTCATAATGAAAATAGTCGAAAAGCTCTCTCCGAATTCAGGTCAATCCTTCATGTTGCACTTGATCTAACAAATTGCGATACCGCGCTTGCCGTTTGAACGTTGATTTTGCGGACGTTATAATTTGACATACATATATTATTATAGATTCAACTGCCTCGTTGGTCAGGTGGTTACGAGCCCGCTTGCTAATCAAGAGTTAGATTAATCCTCGCTCCGGGCGAGGTATTATCGAGTAATTTTAACCTGAAATTCCCAGTATAGTTCAGTCTAGATTTTATTCGCTATACGAGTATGGCAATAAGCTCACCCCCTGATTCATGGTGGGACGGCTAGTATAACTGGTGAATCATGGAAACGTACTACACTCATCTGCCCACCCCTACGGAAATATACGGGCGTCATGTTTTACATGTGTATACTCCATGCATTATATAAATTCTACATTTATATGTCTTGTCTAGAATTATTCTAAGTAGGTACATACAGTAAAGCTGTTTGTTATCTTCAAAAGGAGGTATAAGATAAACATAGAAACGCTACTACAGCCTTTGGCTATTAAATGTTTGATATACTAGAATAACAAAATACTTAGGCTTCGCCGCTCAGCCACATCACTTACATAGACTGTGTAGGTTAATTATTTGGGTCTAGCTGGATAATTAATTCATACTTTATAACTCATGTTTCAAGCCACCGCTGACTGATTTCATGACCACAGTACCTGTGACCAGGTCACGATAATCATATGTATGTACATATTAGTATTCGTTAAATATACATATAATCATCAGTCATTCTTGTTCACCGACTTAAAAAACGGAGGTCCTGGATTCGAATATTGTGTGTATGTTGAATGTCGTCGATTTTTTCAAAAACGACTGATTCGATTTGGATGGGGTTTTCTTTACTTGTAAGCATATTTTACAAGGAGGGTTTTAATAGGTCCTAATATTGAACACCGGTCTCCTCTCTTAACGAAAATGCTTAATCCATCGTTAACCACGCTGACCAAGCAGTTTGTTGGATACGCGAAATATGTATAATATGTAGGTATATATTTGTGTACAGTATAAGTTTAAATTATTTATTTGTACTGTTTAATTGTACACAAGTGGAAAAATTATGTACAGGTACATATAGAGCGAAATTATAAATACTAGGTACACAAAAAGTGGCCTAATTGCAGACTAAGCGGTGTTATGCTTGAATATAGCCAAATTACAAGTTATTATATACGGAAAAAAAATTGCATGTTATAACGCGAATACTTCAATGTCAAAAGGTCAAAACATGCGGTGTTCCAAATTCAAATACAGGAAGTTTTTCACGTGGATTTCATTGTTATTGTTTTATTCGCCATTCAAAAGTTATTTGTTCGAAACCAGTGACCGTATGACGCAATGTAGGAAGGTAGATGTAACCAAGTTAATGTTTTGACATTGTGCAAATTGAAATGTTTAATTGTAAATAATATATGTATCTTTATATCCCTGTGAACAATGTACTTCTGTATCCATTCTTACGTCTCATATACATGCTTGTCTATAATTATTATGGCGGTATTGAATGCAAATAATTGCCCAATTGAAATTAATTTTTATGGTACCTATATATTTTGTGTATAGTGTAAAATATTTTCGTTTTGTAAAATAAGCAATGTTGTCAGGTAATAAAATTTTAATATCTCAAAACCATCCTCTGAAGTATTCGACGATTTCTAAAACAGTATCGTCTTACACACATTCATGATTTTTAACAGCCTATATAACACAATAACTATCCATAATCCAGCATTCTATGGAGGCATTATGTAACTCACCTAAAAAAACTTAGTTTTTGCGCAGCGTTGCGCGGCACGCTACCGCTGAAAGCTCTCCAACTGTTAATTAGCCAGCACTCCGCTCTAACCGGGATCATCTGGGATGTATCATCGTATTATGTTGCCTGGGAAATTGTATCTCATAGCATAGTATCACGCGTGTTATTTCCCCAAGAGGCAGGCAGAGGAGTGTAGCACGCTCTCATGTTTCACCAGTTATGGTACATGTCCCACCATTGAATAGGAACTAAGCGTTTTGCCACACACCGCGCACCAGCCCCGACTCCGTGGGAACTACTCCAAAAACCCTCGGACTCGGGGATCTAATCTGCTGTAATTTGTTATAATCGGGGTTATGTTTTTCTTTTCTCTATCTATCTATTGGCGAGAGAAATAAGTGTATGATGAGCATCGTCATTCCTTACCATAATAAGGAACAAAGTGAGGCACGATGGTTGTCTTATTTTTGGTACAACAATCCCCAGCTGGGGAACTCCAAAAAAGGGACAAATGACAAAATGTATCGTCCTTTTTTTGGAATTTGTTCCAAAAGCCTGCTGCTGGCTGAAGGGGAATTAAGGTGCGTTAGTGAAAGAGAAATAAAATGTGTATTGTCGTTATAAGAATTTGACGAAATACAATCTATGACGAGGTTTTGATGCAATGCCATTTACGTAGATAGGACATGTTTTATTTGAATACAGATGTTTACTGTTCATGAGATTCGGTGGCCATGTAGAATTAATTGACAATAGATATGACATTATTAATTATTGTTACTTGACTATTAGAAATCTAGAAATATTGGGTGCTATCGTATTATTATATTTTAATTAAAGAAATCCTTAGGAAACTTAGTACCGGTTCGAATAAGCCGCCGCATAAAATAATTTTCGTTTTATATATTTATCATTACTCCTGTTATTCCTGAAGCGGTAGACAGAGGAGTGTAGTATACTTTCAAGTTCGCTGAAATACTCTATTGCGTAAACAAATTAAAATTTCTAACGATGTACCAACACACATTTCTATATACATATACTATGCACATGCAATCGAAAACGATACGATCATCTGGAATAGTAAATAAATTAAACCTACGTTTGCTGGCTATGAAAACGAGGCGGACATAACATGGGGTAAATAAACATACCGCTAACCGACGCATGCGTAGTCTTTTTGCCGTGCATGCATGCATCTTATTTACATGTCTCGGATCCAGTTTGCCGCGCTGGGCAAACGGTGGGTACGCAGACAAGCTACGACATTTTACATTTAAAAAAATCTGGCTCGGCGCGTTCCGTGGGCGACGCTTGAAATACGCTTACATAGTCGTATTAATGAATGATGTATTTGGTCGTAAGCTTCTTCAGTAAGTAAACACTGTCAGTATGAATTTGTTATTAATAATAAAAACGTTATCGCGCAGTACACATAGAGCACAGAACAATTAGTATGGAATGTCATAGTATAATATGTAGGACATCCTTACAACGCTTCTTATTTCAAGTAATATATAAAATACTCTTATTATTTACTAATTTAATATATTATACTGTATATTGACCGCCTTGTTCGTCGTGTTGGTTGCCAACGCCACTGCCGATGAAAGGTTCTGGGTTCAAATCTCGGGTAGGTCACTATTGGATTTTTCTAAGTTAGATTTTCTAATAATGGCTCGGAGTTTGGATATGTGCCCGGTGTAGGTCAATAGGATCACCACCTATTCCGTAGTTGAACGTAAACGTACCTAGTGAAACGTGGTAATCTAGTAGGTACCTAACATATGTACACTTCTCTTAATATACGTTTAATTTTGTATCTACGTCTGAATTATTATTACATTATATGCATAAAAAAGAATTTTCCTTACGTTGTATTCATAACCAAGAAATTTCACCCATATCTGAGAGTGACTTTAAAATCCCTGAAAAAGATAGGCATTTACAACATTTGTACCGTTAATACATACAATTTGGTTCACAGTAGATACACACATATGTAGACGCTCATCCACTTGAGTTTAATATAAGTAAACACGATCGCACAGGCGTTCAATCAAACCATTCAGAGCCCGAGATTCGTTCGGGAAACACTTGAAACGGAACGGCGGCGTGACAAATTTCTTTTGCTGCCGGCTGCGGGCGGGCGCCGAGTGCTTTTCACGTCCATTCAGTAACACGAGTAAAGGGACATGGGGATTGTTGCCGCATCTACGGGACGCGATGAATAAGCAGCAGATGTTTACGTCACTCACCTTGAAACGTCCTTCGCACAATGCGGACAGGTGAGACTTTTTTTGGTATTTGTGAAAGAACGAGAGAGTAGTGTACTAAATGGTAAGTCCCGCTCGTAAATAAATCACGGGAAAAATAAAGTAACATCACGCCTGTATTCCCCGAAGAGGTAGTACACTCCCACGTTTTATCAGTTACATTTACGTCCCGCTACAGAAATGGAGGTGAGCCTATTGCCATAAACCGGTACAAATAAAGATTCCGAGTTACTACTAAAAAATCTAACTCGGAAAAATCCAATAGTGTCCTACACGGGATTTGAATCCAAGATCCCTGCAGTCGCGCCTGCAACGAACACAATCAACGAGGGAGTAAAAAATAAATAAAATAATCGTAACAAGATTAATCCTTAACATAATTGAACTATAAAACTTTCGAAGCGCTGTATATTATTTAGGTAATCCATTCCATAAATATACGGGCATATACTAAGTCCTTCGTGAGCCCTCGACTGCCGCCGAGGCCACAAGGGGAGCCTTAAAAAGCAAGCGTAATTAAATTCACAAACAGATATTCATAAAAAGGACGTTCTTATTACGTTTTGTCTACTTATTAAACTGATTACAAAAACAATTGGCTTAAAATTTTAACGTTTGAAGTGGACTTACTGCCTTAAATAAACATTATCGTATTGTTTTATTTTTACAGTCATGTTATTTAAGCATACTATTGAGACTTCGACGTCTCTCGATACTGATTAAATAGAAAATATATCATTGGTATGATGAAAACTATAATATCGAAAATACTGAGGAAGCGAAAACATTAAAATGCATTTTGTGAACATATTATATGTGTACTATTGTGTGAAAGTGGGTTTATTGTGAGTAGTGGCCTAGCAACGCACAGAATGACCTTCGTATGATTAATACAATCTACGTCCTTACTTGACATTTCTGTTTCGTAATTGGGATTATCGTTACAAATTAAATTCTGTTGACGTAAGTATGAAGGTAAAACGTGAAGTCATAATTTTATTAAGCTTCACGTAAATTGGATACTTCGAAGCGGCTCGTAGTACTCGACAATTTTATTGTCACCTCCTTTTGCGTAGTTTTCATTATCATTGTACTTTTTGTACAGTGCTCTTCTTTGTAATATATTGCACTTTGTGTGATATAATTATGCGTAAGTGGAAAAGAGATAGATGTACACCTCATTCTGCGCACAAATCTTAGACATTATTATTTGTTTAGGGTGTACGATTGCGTCAATTAGCTACAGTAGTTATATGTTAGGGATTTGACATTACGTGCATGATGAACCATCGCATCATGTTATGTTTGTATAGAACTAGTATACCCAATTGAGCATCCTTTAATGAGGGTAGTCGTATATTATTTTCAACCAACGAATGTCAGCGCCGTCGGCTAGTTGCGTAAATTATCGCCTAGATGGAAGCACTATCATCTGGGCATTTTTGAAACAACTTTTTATCAGAATTACTCTGTTACTAATTCTCGTTTAGCTATATTTATAAGTGTCGCTAAAAATACCTACTCTGTTGCATATATGTAGTATTCGTATGTAATACAAGTACACAGATATAGAAATATACAGTTTGTCGCACCTTTTCCGTAAATATTGATATTTGCGATCATTTCTATAGTAAAAATATGCCTTTTTTGTAAAGAAAGTGCCAGCCGAAAAGGCGGCATTCACATTTTATAAAATTCCATACTTATATTTTGTGGGTAACAACGTTTGTGATCGTAACGTTCGGGGAATCTCAGGGAATTTTTTGTAGAAAATTCCATCAAGTCTGAGAATGCCGATGACCTAAATATTTAGAATTTCCCCCTTAATCCAATTTTTGCTACAACATTATCTCGTTGAGAATTATGTACACTCTGTCATTTATCTTTAACATCATATCTTGGGCATAAGTGGAAAAGAGATAGTAATACAAAAATAAATATATATTTACATATATGTGTAAGTACACGTATACATGTACTGTATATGGTTTTACTAAATATAAAATAACTTTTGTTATATATCTATGTGTTTTAATGTTTTCAATACTTGTATCATTCCAAATTTGGCTACTCTTGGCAAGATACTTGAAGACTATAAAACCAATCGTGTTGTATGCAAATAATAAACTTTGTAAGAGTTTACAGAAACCTGCACAAATGATTTAAAACCATACCGTCCTCCATGTAGTATTGGACAACGTTAATATAACATTCGCAGTTTGGATGAGCTGACCCATCCCCCGCGTCTGATCCCGAGTAAATGGAAATTCGGTTATGGATGCCAATCGCTTCCGTAGATGCCACATTTCCGCTTCGTCTGCGAGCCAATCAAAGCATACCTTAAATAACCAAGCGGAAAGCCAATGAGTGTCTCCTCAACCAAGAACTTCATAGCTTCCAATTGTAATGAAAATATTATATAAGGAAGTATATACGTATACATATAATTTTATTGATATAAACCTCGGCGTATATCAATAGAGTCACCCCCTGTTCCATAGAGTACGGAAACTTTACTGGTGAAACTTGGTAGAGTACTGCACTCCTCTAACTGTCCCTTCAGTGATTACAGGCGTGAGACTACGTTTTAAGGATATAAATCTCACGGTACCATTACGTCAGATCCCCTACAGGGTAGGTAGAGAACACCTAGTATAAAATATCTCTCTCCTTACAGACCTCATTTGCTTGTGAAATCTTTAGGATATTTTTAATACAGAAATTCTACACTCCTCTGCCTACCTCTTCGGGGATTACAGGCGTGATGTTACGTTAATACAGAAATGTGTTGATAAACGTAAATACATGCAGACATAATTCTTTGTTGTTTAACGGAATAACTTGGTTTTATTTTATATCAGAAGCAAGATTCACATGTAATAGACAAGCCGTACATGCCAAGCAGTCTGCAATGCACTACTACTTAAATAACCTCGCTTCCCACCCCTTCGGAACGAGGCAAAATCTAATGGACTAGCAAACATCTTATGTTATTGGACATTCTATACAAAGTTCAGCTTCCGAGCTGCTCACACCCGACAATGGTAGTTTAAAATCGTGTTAGCTACACTTTCCTGACGACCAAACTTTTCAATTCCCATAATCGTTTCAAAGTTGTGCCAGCTAATACTTAACCCCCCAACATTGTATTCCTGAGTCGTTCGAAACTTCCTTACAATAGCCGCGCCGCCCGAGAGAGATACGATCCTTTTAAAAACATAATAATGAAGACCAAGGCGTTTCTACTCGTCTGCACTTAAAATAGAATTTGCATCCACTCCGTCCGGAACAAGGAAATTTCGGACCACAACATTTTAAATAAGTGAAACTAATCTGGAACGCCTCGTTAAGCTGACAAGGCGGAATCCTCTTAGTTTCCCATTAAATCTCTTTTTCTCGGAGTCAGCACCGCGGCTAATAAGCATTCAAACGGCCTTCATTAAGCCACAGCTGAGGGAGAGGCTATCGATTTTCATTTCGTCTAATAAAGGTGAAATCTCTTCAAATCGACGCTCGGCGAGTTCCCAAAAGAAGCCTCGATATCGTAGTCCCTTTATCGCGACCGGCGAACGGTGAACCTCAATTAATAGAGTGCCGCGATGGAATCTCTTTGAGCGTATAAAGCCTCACCCCAACGATTTATATTTCATTTGCCATTTGGGCGAGATTTGGAAAATATGGATCATATCCTTACCCAAACATTTCTACGTTCGATATAACGTTTTGAAGAGTCGCTTTTATTCTCTGTGCGCTTTAATTCAATTGGGCCGCCCCGGAGTGCTGTATTTATTGAGTGCTGTTGTTATTATTAACAAGTTGTATGCCTGTATATCTTTTTACAGTATCTTGTTATAACATCAGAATTGTTTATATAATTCTTGCGTAATAAGCAAGCTTTATGCCAAAGTATGGTTTTCGAAAATTGTTCTCATTATACAATATTTAACAAACGTACGTTCTTATTATAACGTCACGCCTGAACTCTTATGAGGTAGGTAGAGAGTACTGAGTATTCTAAATATTACTGAGTATTAAGAATTGCCACCCTTACAAAAATAATGTATTTATTCTATAATCGCTCCATATTAATAACGATCTAACGATTGCCTTGTTGGTCGTGTTGATTTCAAGCGCGATGTTGATGTCGTGAGCCTACCTCTTCGGGGATTACAGGCGTGAAGTTACGTTACGTTAAGTTGCGTAATCTTAACGATATATTAAAACAGAGATAACATTCAACATCAAACTCAAACAGCCGTGGCAAATAATGAATTTTCCCATCTTGCCCTGGCTGTCGTCAACGTGGACTAGTTCGAAAAGAAATAAGTAAGATCGAGTCGCGGAGTAACTGAAACGCTGTATATTCCATTGAAGTCGCTGCTCTAGCTATTGGTTTCCGAGGCATCTGAAAGGAGCTTCTAGTGTTTCGGAAAAATGAGTTTTCTTTCTCCGCGCTTCGCAATCTGCTTTGTTCCAATTCGCGTCGCGCTGCCAGCGGAAAACTAACGAACTCCGCTCTAGTGTTTTCGTTTTTTACGGTTACTCCTTTGTTAAAGGATACAATGTAATTATAATATTTTTATATTTCATTTTTGCGTTCCTCTTTCGAATTGCTACACGTTACTTATTGTTACTATTACTATATTTTGATATACTGGTGATATATATAAATACTTGATATTTACTAGTACAGTATAAGCAACACAGAATATAGCATAAGAAAAGAGACGAGGGGAGGCGCTCACGTCGCGCCGCGCTGACGCCGCGCACGTCCATCGACAAATGGCGCGAAAAATTATACACTCCGACTTCACTTTGCCAAAACAAATTTCCTTGCATGCGCGGGAAAACATGGAAGGCAATATGTTTCGGCCTTTATTCAAACGCTTGGGAAGGTTTTATGTAACTGTAAACGTGAGCGTGATTCGTAAACGTACAACGACACTCCGCCTTACTCACTTTGTGTTTATGTTATACAATACGGCGCTGGAGAAGCAATGAACTCGCAGAAGCAATAAAGTTACACGCAATGTTACCCCGCGTGTACACGCTTGGTACCAGCGAGCGGTGATTGCATTAACTCGTTTTGGTAATTACACTTTGAGGACCGTCGACGACTCATCTACTCCTTATAACGTTATTCCACGCCAAATTCACTTGCCAGTCGACGAACTATATGTGGAACGACCATAAAATCTCTAATGTTTTAAATGTTGCCGACGCTTCTTACTCGTCACAATTGCTAAACGTACAGTTTGAAACACTGGAAGTGATAAATATTCTGACACCTACGTAACCTTACTTTTAATATCTTCGTGAACGCGCTGTCTTAGGGTTTTCTGATCACACTTACTATAAATCGTGCAATAGTGCAAATAGTATTTCTAGTTTATTGATCAAGTGATTACTGACTGGTATGGTGCTTAATGACCCTATCTGTGGAGCCAGAGAACGTGTATTCGATTTCCATTCAAGATACGTTTTTTTGCGTAATGATCAAGAATATTTTTTCCATCTGGATGTAAAGTTTATTTCTATAAGTATATATTTACAAATATATATACGTACTTTTAAAACCCTCATAATCATCATCAGCTTATTGCAGTCTACTGCTGGAGATAGGCCTCCCCCGAGAGGTTACGTCTATAGTCCGCACGCTGTGCATGCGGGATGGGGATCGCAGATCACAGCTTCTCGCACCGCCTAAAACTCTACCTGAATAATTGCGTCAACTGAATCACAATCAACACCACCAACGTTAACCGTCACTATAAACAACGGCCGGACCTATTTCCACGTGGTAACGGCGTCTAATTAGGCTTAATCGCCGGCGTCATTATACGTGCGTGCCCTTCGTATTGGTCCTGTTTATAGGCCCTTACCATGATATGGGCCATCTGAGTCTGTTTAGTACAAGGAACCATCAGTACCAATGCGTACTCAAGTTTATATCACCGTTTGTATTTATGTTTCATCTTTGTCAACTTCTTCGTACGTCTAGACTTAGGGTCTCCTTTCTTAATGAGAAGGGTCAAGGACAGATTTACTAGGCTGGTCAAGTGTAAGTTCATTCACCTTACATAGATCTTAGGTTGGCAGATCTGCTCACGAAGTTTTTGTGCAAACATGTAAAACGTTCGTTTTACGTAAACAGGTTCTCGCCAGTATTTGAACCTGGAAGCCCCGGAATAGGCACCCGTATTGTGGACCGAAATCAAAAAGCATTTGGTTCTTATTTTTAATGATGTTATATTATTTCAATCAGACAAGTCATTATCGTTTAAATTTCGTATACAATACTCTAAATGCGCTCAGAATGAATGAGAACGACAGTTGAGTTTATAAACATTTACGCACCGAATAAACCATATAATTTATTAAGATAAGTTTGTCTCATAAGTTAACTTTTACCATTCTATACGAGTCTTTGTGGCTATGTTCTAATCTACACGTCAACCTCTGCCTAAAAACTTATCCTCGTGTCTACTCCGTTCATTCTACTGTGTATTACAATAAGTCATTTTGAGTAATATTTATATGAATATTCGGTAGACTGTAATATTTTCATTAGAATCATGTCAGCTATTCCATCCAGCGGTCGCTCTCAATACGCCAATAAATCCAGCTCAGCTTCACCTAACCTAGAATAACTTCAAATTCTAGCTACCATATAAATTCTAGGAGTCCCACGAGAAGGCTTAGAGGAGATATATGGCTCTTGATTTTCCAATTAGGTGCAAGTTGAGGTTCATATTTCCGTTTTGGGGTAAATTGCAAGTTTAGTACGCCACCTAGCGGAGCACGCGAGATGCGCCAATAATTTTATACTTATCTACCAAGTTTGCTCGGAATAGTATGCAGTTTCAGTGTATTCTAAATTGTGGTTGGAACGTCCGCTCTCCCTAAGCTCTATTTATCAACTGTTTTCGTCCTAATCTAAATAATATTTTGGTTCTTAGCATAACATAATTTTTAAAATATGTAGGTACTAATATAATGTAGTTTACAAGTTTATTTTCGTGTGTCCTTTCAATTATGGACCATGTCTGATTTACAAGTATGAATAAAGCAAGCTTTTCACATATCAAGATATTCATTGTTTTCCCCACATCCCTTGATTGAACGCCCAAAGAGAGTATTAGGAATCGTACTATTTATTACTATTTATATTATTTCACAAACTCTTAGAACATCCTGTTGTTCGTATAAGCACAATTCAAGAAAATAATCTATATAATAAATGAAAACTAAGTGCTGTTACTTTGAGTGGATTATTTTTGGATATTATATTTCTTTGCTAAACCTAAACGTAGCTGAAGACGCGTGGGAGTTTAGGAGCTACACTTATCTGCCAACCCCTGCGGTAATGACAAGCGTGAAATTACGTTTTTTTTTTCATGCTGGACTCTCGGAGCGATATATTATTGATACGACCTTCAACTCAATTCAAAATTAATTACATAACAATAAATAAATAATATATGTACATAGATAATGTTGGGTTCGAAACCGCTTTCACATCATAAATAATACAGATTGTATTAACATTATCAATATTAAAACACCATCAATCAAATTCATAGTCGTGGAGTTAGCGATTTGGAAATTTTAATTAAAAAACCGTAGTAGGCTGCGTTTTAACGATCGTTTTATGTAAATTGGAGAGCTGCCTCCGCCACCAATGAAACCATTAATAATTCATTAATATGGACGGGTATGCTTCGATCTGCCTAAGCGCACGAGCTGCCTTATATTATATTATTTGTTTTAATATCGCTCTTAACAAACCATTAATTTAAAATATGTTTTAATTATTAAGTTAATGTGTTAATCGTAATTTAATAATTCTTTGATACATAGGTACTTCATCGATACTTAAAATACATGTGAATAATGTAGAGCGATATTAAGTCATTCATAATATATAACATATCATCACGCCCGGTCCCTTATGGGGTAGCCAGAGAGCTCCATAACAATAATATAACGTAGCTCAATTACAATTAGTCCCGTAGTAGATATACAGATAATTAATATATTTAATATTCAAAAAACGTAATGCCTACAACATATAATTGTTCTGTAATATCAGACCTTCGCGATATTTATACATAGCGGCGCTCAAACAACATTACGGCTCCATACACCTGAGTTTAATGTATTTTAGATAAACTTGTCGAACGATGATTGAATATAATTTGATGATAGTCGATCCGAAAGCGGCTAATCCGTGCCCAAAGCGCTTTTACAATTTTCATAACATTCGCCCGCTGGAATAACTGTCGAATAGCAGGGAAATACCGCGTACGTACAATTATTGAATTAATTAGTGGATGGCGGATTATATGCGAGACACAAATCAACACTAATCCAGCGCGGTAAATCGATAATGTTCGAATGGAGTTATTGCCGCGTAAATTTAATTATTAGGTAATTTGTTACAAGATTAACCGTCGTGGATGCGGGTTTGTCTCGTACCTCGTACACTCCTATGTAATGACTTCTAGAGCTTTCATAGTTTTTCCTATTTTTTTTTAACGAAAATAACGGAGCGTAGAGATACGGCCTACTGTTGCTACTAAAATACCATTTGGACGGACTTTCTTACTTTCTCCCCTAATTATTGCCTGTCCACATTTGCGTTAGTTGCGATCGTCTGCCCTTAAGGTCGCGCGTGAATGACTAACATCGGAATAGAAGGGACACTAACGATTATTAACTACACTCGTATTAATATGCATTAATGGACCAGTATTATCAACGTTCCCAATTGTCGCAGTCCTGTCACCAACTAATGTTAACTAATGGTCCTATTAACAAGGTATACTAAATGAGTTAACTCTCACTAAATCAAATTTTCGACCGGCAGAAGATGTCTACACGCGACAGTATCCATTCGGCACTACCATCACTTTCAATAAATATTCTGTCCGGTGCTATGTATATTTTTATATTATATAAAGTTTTTCTGGATACGGAGACTTAAGCTGATTCTACACATCAATGTTATAAATATACTGCGATGATACAGCTTTATGAAACATGAAGAACGAATGAGAATGAATGTCTAGAGACAGGACGAAATGGAAAACTGTCGTCAAGAATTTGTAGCGCTGAAAAAGTGGAAGTGAACCGATGTTTTTGTTCCAGGGCTGTCGATATCGCCGTTCGTGCGGCACTGGCAGCCGGCGGCGTACGAGCCGGCGGACGGGCCCCGGCGCCGACGGTCCGCGCCGCCCCAGCGCCCGCCCGCCACGCTCCCGCTGCGATTCGTCTTCCGAGCGCACAACAGGTGTGACCCTATTACCTTTAAATTAATCTAATAAACTTCTAAAAATCCATAAAATATTATAATATGTTTGATATCGTTTAGCGATCTTGTCATTGTTCTAATAGACTGACTCTGGTACAGTAGCTTACGAAGGTCGTGAGGATTAAATTTGTTGACTTATCGTTCAAAAATAGGATTCTTAAAAGTATTGAGTAACACATGAATCATCTCATTTATAAACAGGCCGTAACGTATAATTTGTACAATAAACTCAATAGATTACAAAAGTTATAACTTACAATACAATTATATAATTACCTTAAAACAATAAACTTAACTAGTTTACTTACCTTATATCATTGTACAATAAGTTTAAAAAGTTAAATTTGTTACAGCTTACAAACTGTACAATATGCTTAAAAAACAAACTAGTTCGTTACAGCTTAAAATAGAATTGGATAATAAGCTTAATATCATAATCTAATTACAGTTTACAATACAATAGAAAAAAAATAAAAAACATAACATAACGCCTGTAATCCCCGAAGAGGGCTTATGTACTCACTAAGCAATAAAATTTTATAAGTAAACACCACATTCAAGCAACGGAAGGCTAGATATCTAGATAAGTAAAATTAGATAGATAAGTAAACGAAACACGAATATGTAGGAGAAATATGGTAAGGTCGTCACAGACGAATCTATAATATGCATTAATATACTGCGCTATACTGTACAATTTCGCGTTCATTACCTGGGCAACACAATCACTTGCTATACCGAGATAAGTATTGCTACATCTGTTTACATATTTTGACGACGTTAAAGAGATATATATTACAGTTACGCATGCGTTACCATCGAAATCATGTTGCAACATATCCGTATCATCAATACTTTGCTATAAAATATATTTTAGCTCCGTCTGTGACGGGCTCTATTCTTGCGAATGGGCAAAAAGCCGCAAAGTTATCGCGTAGTTCAGTGGAAGCCAAACAACCACAGTACAATTGCTCTTTCCGCACAAAAGGCAACAGCTGGCTTTAAGAGCGCTGTCTCCGCCTCGCTGTACTTGTTGTGGCTTGCGCTGGCACAGAATCGATACATTATATATGAATATATATGATGATTCATTCGCATATGAAGTTCCATTCTAAACTTATATTACGCATGTGTTGTGCTAAATTGATAAAATATATTTCATATTAATGCATTTAATCATTGTATTAATTTTTAATACACTGTTATTGCCTCGATGTTAAATTGGTAGCAAGCGCGACTGCCGATGGAGAAGTCCTAGGTACGATTCCCGGGTCGAGCCAATTTGGGTTTTTCGGTCTTTTAATTCCCAGTTGACTGCCTCGTTGGTCGTGTTGGTTGCAAGTGCGACTGCCGATCGAGAGATCCTGGATTCGATTCCCGGGTCGGGCACTATTAAATTTTCTAATTTAGATTTTCTAGTAGTGGCTCGGAGTCTGGATATGTGCC
>DWDU01000334.1:0-20057 GCA_018245575.1 Jemadia suekentonmiller | reverse complement strand
GCGCCGAGGAAGGCCACCGAGGGTTTTCAGTGCGGTAAAAGTCCCACATAACCCGGTATCTCTCTCAAAGTATAGGGTATCTTGTGAAAATTTCCACCCCTTAACGAAAAAAAGGCCTGTTAAGATTCAATAAATAAAACATTAAGTGTAAAATATAACATAATGGTAACAAGTAAATAAGTGCTTAATACATTATCTTAATGTGTTATATTTGGACATCTCCACACATCATCTGATTATTAACTAGGACGAGTCTTGTGTTAAATAACCAGACATTTGGCAAACAAGTAAATATTTATTTCTAAATACATCCTCTGATAGGTGATTATATACTCGGATACAGAATAAACTCGTGCTTGTCATTCTAGTATTTGTGCTGATTAGGAATGGAATCCACAATTTTCGATAAGGCGGCACTCGCGTTCACTAGCAAAAACATCAACTAATTAGTGAATTAAAAAAAAAGAAACTTGCGCTCATCAGGCTAGCATTTGTCCCGGCTGTGAATCGAACCCACTACACCCAGCTGAGCTCGCCTCACTAGCCACTGGACATATATAAAAAAAGGAAAGTGACAATAACCGCGCGTCGTTTATGACATCAACGTGACCCCGATGTTCGAGTAGCTCAGTAGGTAGGTAGGCGGTGGTGAGCTTATCCGGCTCACGTGCGGACTGCGGCTTGAATACTTTAGTAGCAGCCACAGCGGCGTGTGATGCAACTGCCGTCATGTCACCGTTGTGTCATAATCATAACGCTGAACGTTTGTTCCCTGTCGGCTTTCGCCTTCGATTTCCTTCTAGGACATAGCTATGGTATACTGAATTTGGTAGTACCTGAATACGTACGTGGTTGGCCGCTGTGGTAGATTGTTGTGGTCTTAACACTAATGAGAGTCAAGACTCTCAATTCTAACAGTAGAAGTTTTCAATACGCAGTTGGTCACATTGGTACAGTGGTCACAGTGTTCTCGCATTAACCTTTCCTACTATTCGAGGAAACCCAAAATGATAAACCTAATTACAGTTACAATTAATTACAATTGAATTAACTGAAACTAACAGTCCTATTATTACAGTCTAGTTTGAGGTCGACTGCAGATGTTCATAGACGCTAACAAACAGTTCTAACTACCGCCTTTCGACATATGAAATAGTACGTACTGACTGTGATGTATCCATTTAGATTACATTGTATGGAAATACCGAGAGAGGCTAGCGAAGACCGCTGAGAACTATTTAAATTTAGTTTGCGTTATAAGTAATTGTTATTTACGTCTAAACCATGAGTAGGACAGCCGTCGTTTAGCTGAAGTTCTTTTTGATCCTGCTGTCGAAAACTGATTTCCGTAACTGCGGTTGTCCTGGACCGCATGCTCTTCACTGATCAAATACGTAACATTTGGAACTAACTGGATTATGTGACTACGGAATCTATCATATAAAAGTCTTGTCGTATCCCATTGAATAAAGTTCATTTTAAAAGATCTGACTCTCCAATAATGTAATTAGTGACAAATAAAATCTGACTGATCGAAGTCCTTGCTATGCTCTCCGAGAAAGCTATTGGAGCCAGCGAGCAGAAGGGGCATTTAGCCAGGATAGGAAAACTAGAGAAAGCAAAAAATTAGGTCCACTTGGGTGCATTTGTGCTTAAGAACTGTACTGTAATATTGGATTGGATTTTAAACAAGTAATTCAATAAAACTCACGTTAATTTCTGTACATTTCCCCACTATTGTCTATGTCAAAGTGGCTCTTACCATTGTCCGCCAACGTCCAATATAATAGCAAGCCCTAGAGTAATTAATGTACAGCTAGCTTTGTTCCGCAACTTTCAAGTTTCCGAGACGGTCGCCACTAAAGTGAACGCACGAGAGGTCAAAGCGTACTTGACCTTATACGCGTCACCCACTAAGTACAGGCTATTCGCATTTTCAGTGTCTCTATTTTTCATGATATAATACAATTATCCCTGTTACAGTACCGTGGCGTCGGGAATTTTGTGATAAATTCTAATTTTGTATTATGAAAGCATTTACGTGAACGCTTCTTTCTTATTATCTCTATCCTAATCGGAGTTAACTTTTCTCCACGATCTAAATCATTTACTCTTTTAAGATCTGAATTTTTATTTGTCGATCGTCAGCCTATCATTCTTGTTGTAAAACCTTCGACCCCGAATGCTGGCCCGTGAGAAACTCCTAGTGGACGACTTTTTTCATTCAAATCACTATAAATACTTATTTCAATAAAAGTGACAATCACACTCTGAGCTTGGTTTGAACTCACTTTGTATATCGTCTCTTTTATGATGCTTCAACGCCTAAATTTCTATTTTTGACAGTATGTTTCACTAGGATTTAATTGGAAAGTACAGTTTTGTAACGAATTTTCATTCCATTACTGTTTTCGGAAATTTTGCAAAAATGCCTTTTCATCTGATTCGATTACTTATTTTCCACTAGTCATGTAAATTTCATTAATATGATTCTCACACTAATTATATTCTTCTTACTTTCCTATCTTTGCCCCTCTACAATTGTCTCTATGCTCTACACAATGTCAGCTCTTTTATCGTATTCACTATTGTCATTACTAGTTTAATTTTTTCTTAATTTTCGGAAATTTTATTTGCGGATATTAATTTCTTTTTTTAACTTGTCTTTCCAGGTATGGCACAAGGGCTGCTTCAAATGCCAGGAGTGTGGAATGACTCTCAACATGCGCACCTACAAAGGATATGGCAAATTACCTTACTGCGAAGCGTAAGTTATATTTATGTATTGATTTTGTTTCGCTACTATTATTCATGGTTTAATTCCATTAATTTCGTAAATATGTGTAATATCCATACTACCCTCACTCTCTCGGCAAATGTCAGTAGGACAAAGAATTGGATTCCCAAAAATTGAACTGCATTGTAATTGATAGGATTCCTCTGTTTTACCTAAATTCTTCTTTATTGGGAGATAACTACTCTTTTCAAATTATGATTAGAAAAATTATTTGTATTTGTGATAATTATATCCAAGGATACAATTAAGTCATTATACTTTAATATTACGATTGCACAATTGAATTAATTTTCTAATAATGTTGGCGCGTCTCCTTGTTCAGACCTTGAGCCAGTCGCGAAATTTTTGAATTGCCAGTGAAAAACAAAACTCAAGAATTACGCCGGGAAATAATATCTTCATATTATGTTGACGTCATAAAATTGTATAGCCAATAGTTTTATTGTTTGTGCACATTATGTCATCGGTATTGTCAATTACTGTGGGTGGCCAAATTATTAAGCACACACACGTTTGTTTGTATTTTGAACTCCGAGTTATTTTTTGTTTCATATTAATCCTTATATTTATTAAGTATTTTACATGAAACAGTGTATGTTTGAGTTAAAACAATAACTAGGTAATGAAAACTATATTTATTTAATTTGAAAAAACAAAGGACATGGGACAAAATCTTTATATTTTAGTATTTAATAATGCCACCGATTGAAACTCTCATCAGAGAGTGGCATCGTAACCAAAAACTCAAAACAAAATGCAAAAATCTGCACAGAAAGTATGCCTTGATGAGTAGCATGTCTAAATGCTGCCAAAGGGTAGCATTACTAAATATTGAAATACAAGGGCAAAGTTTTTGTTAATCTAGCTATTGTTTTACATTCTCAAACATTCACTGTTTAATATAAAATACATTATAAATATACAAATGAATATAAGACAAAAAATTACTCAGAGTTCAAAATAACAAAAAGTGTGTGTCCCTAATAATATGGCCCCCCACCATATGTCAATGTTGAACCATTCTTTTAAATGACAATTTGCAAAAATGAAATAAATATGCCTTTGTCAGGGGAGTACATGCTATTCGTGCTTATTTCATAAATTTGTTTGTACAAAAGAAACAATCTACATACTTGTTTTTAAGGATATTGTTTCAAATGTAAAATACTTAATTTACCTTGAATCTGTAATTTCAAATATTTCCTATTTTTTGAATACTTTTAAAGCAAGATTGTATGACTAAGATACCCAGGAAATTACACTTGAAAAAAAACCAATTGCGTCTAAGAATATTGTAGTTTTGCCTGTTGCAGACTGTCTTGAACCGAGTCGTTAATGCAAGTCATCATCAGCCTGTATAATTTCACTGCTGGATATAGGACCCCCCGAGGGGTTTTTGCGTATAATCCGCTCGCTGGGCATACACGTGTTTAAAAAAAATCGTCAGTGTTACAGTTCAAGAGCGGCAGCACTTGTCCAACCGTGGAGGAACGAAGTAGACTGACCACTGCTGTCATTCTGTCACAGTAACCTTGCAAATTGACCGCGAAAACAATATGAAGCATGCTATTGTGAATCATGTTCATTAATTGCTTTGCTTGCATCTATTTACTATCGTCATTCTTTGGGATTACATCACTTACTTGTCCATCATAATTATGAGTAATCGCACGTCTTCCGCTAGTTTTCATTTTACACCATTATTATACTTGTGTGTCATACATGGACTTTGTCACCTCTATTACCAATAAGGGTGGAGGGAAACTCGTGAAATCCATCGGCAATGTATATTTTTTTTATTGGGTTCCAGGGTTCGTTACTTGTCGGTAACGCCTTGTCGCCTTGTAAATTGCTTAATACGTTAATATCATTTTATTTCTTATAATATCTTGGGAAAACTCATACACGGCCGTCTGATGTTAAAAAGTTGAAAACTATATTGTAGTGATGGAAAGCGTATCAACGACATTTTTGAACCATCGTTATCATTAACCTTAAAATGTAGGGAGCATACTGCTATATTAGATATAAATAAATTAAAATTTCTAGGATCAAATTTAAACTTTAGCAAACGTAGCCTAGGGTGCTCTCCAGCTAGGTGGAATGACGAAATACGTAAAGTGGCTGGCTGAGGTCGGATACAAAGAACTGAAGATGGAGCTCATTGAAGAGCTGTTGGAAAGGCAGGGACGTGTCCGGCGTTGGACGGGAACAGGCTGATGATAATGATGATAATTGTTTCAACTTAACCTGAATGTTATCAAAAAAAAAATTCCAAACAAATTTTTCTATCTCTTGTTCGTGCATCTCGAGTGCAATACTTATTTTTTTTTCTAAAATTCAATGAGGCTTTTATTTTAACAGCCGTATATATCAATGTAGAAAATAAGTAAATGCGTTTCAAGTAAACGATGTAGATATACCGAGAAACATCAAAACCATGTGTTATCGTTATTGTTGTTACTGGGACTCGGGAAGTCCCAGGCGCAGTCGCTTGAGAGACCACTACACATAGGCAGAAGAAAAAAAACTATAACCACTACACATTACCGATAACCTCATCTAGCCTATTGTATGAAAAATAAAAATATTTTATTCTGAAAGGGGTGGATAAAAAACGGTGTAACTATGTATATTATTTATATAGTTAATGCAAAAGTTTCTAAATGCAAATCGAATGTCAAATTCATCATAAAAAAAACTACAAATCGACATTCACTAATGACATCTGTCAGCGGCGACGTCCATGTCTGGCGCCTTTCTAATTCTGAATATGAATTACATCTGATTTCCGGTTAATATTTTGGATGTATTGAACTAAACTGAACCGGTATTAAACTGAAGCAACGACTAACTATGCAACTAAGGACATTCAAATAAGGAAACAACCAACTGCTCTAACTTCGACGGAACCAGCTGTAAAATTATTCGACTGGCCCGTTGGTGCGGCGATTAGTGAAGTTGACTGTATAAAAATATAAAGTATATTTTTTTATGTATATATGTAGTTTATCAGCCACCTGATCTCACAATAACACAAGCTCACGTTCTTCTTAGTTCCGGATCAGATGGCCGTGTGTGGATATTATCCATATGAATGTATATTAAGATATCTATATGGATGTAATTTATCAGCTGTCTGGGTTAACGGTAGCACGGCGCTTGTATCTGGTTGGCGATCATATTTATGTAACCTGACAGAGGAACGATAAGTGGTCCCCGTCGCCTCTGGACATGTGGAACGACGGCAGACAGGCCAATGCGTGGTCGGAATTTGAATAGAGCTTTCTTTGCGACTGTTTTGAAGAACCCCGTGTGACTTGTTGTCATTGCTCTTTGTGTATATATATTTTTCACACGACCATGTGTAAAAATACTAAACCAGAAGCATTGTTATGTCTACCTGCAGCCCGGAAACCGCAAAGATATACGCTAACTTGACTGTGTTATATACTGCACGGATTTATTTATAGAATTGAATATTCTGACTATAGTATATATGCATAATTGTAAATATGTAAATTTCATAACTATATCAGCAGAATAACTCCGTATATATCTGTCTACGTCAGGTAACGTCAATACCGCTGAACGTATTTTGATGACATTCAGCAAGCAGTAGATTGGGAGTCCAATATGTGCCTATATAAGCATTAATGTGTAGGAAAGTGCACGTAACAACTAGTATTGTGTAGGGTTAGCATAATAGGTACGGCCCGCGTGACGTCATCATGAAAATAGAAAGTGTACGAGCCATAAAGAGATCTCGCGTACAATCGTGCACATCCGCGTCCTCTGGACTAATTTCATGCCATATCATTGTGTCATTCGAATTTCAACCTTATCACCTTAACATAGGGCGTATTATTGACTGTGTTTCTTTTTCTATACTAACATAGTGAGTGCAACTGTTAATACAACGCCTATAGAAGTTATTCTTGGCCTATTTTAAAAAGCATATGCATGGAACGGCGGTAACGAAATATAGAGCTACTGCACCATATGCGCATTAACTCGGTGCTATTGACTGAGTATTATTTATAGTGTAATTGACATTTTTTTTATTATTTAAAACTTGAGTCATATTAAGGAATTATTATTATTAATCCGGTGTGCATACAAGGAGTATCCCTGAGCGGCGACTATGTCTGATCAACTACGAACATACTCTGCCCGGCGCATCCTGGACATTGCAACTAAACCTTTCCGCATTATGGCTGATCACTCGCGATCAGCCATCGGCTCGACGAAGAAGAGAATTATTAAGCCTTAAAAACTCTAAAGTATGTTTCAACACCAAAATTGTTCAAGCATCAGAGAAGCGGTATGGCCCAACTAATTTCGGACACAGATCCGAAATACTCATAAGACATAGGACGTATAGACGAAGTCCTTCCTGAGCTTCCGCCGATTGCAACGAGGTCGTGGTAAAGACGGGACTGAGTTTCCGTCGCAAAACGTAACTTCACGCGTATAATCCCCCAAGAGGTTGGCAAAAGAATGTAGTAAACTCCTACCTTTTACTAGCTACTTTACATGTTAAATTATTCCATTTTTATTGCTCCTATTTATATATGTACATTATTTGTTAGTAATAATTGTTTCTCGCTAATGGACACCAATCACTCCAGCAGTCTTTATGAACTCGGCGACGTATATTTGCGCTCGGATTGCAAATATCGTTTCTGCTCGCTCCTTTCATTGCTCTCATCACTTTTATCAGATAGTAAATGAAAGTACTGACACAGTTCGACGATTGTCCACACTTTTGCGGCGACAGAGAAATGCGCGCGGTTTGATTTTTATTTACCTAGCTACGTTTATTTTTTTTTGTTTTCTCTAATAAATTTAAGTACTCATTATTTGTTGATGAGTGGAAATATATATTAGATCGTAAATCATATTCTGAGAGCTGTATGTACTAATCTACATTAATCATTAGAGTGACTGTTCGGTTCACTATTGGAGAGTACTGCTGCAGCACGGACTGGTACAATAGTACGACCGTTATTAGTAAAATCAATTTACACGGTGCGGTATGCGTTTACAGGCACGTGCCGAAAGCGAAGCCGACCACGATGGCCGAGACGCCGGAGCTGAAGCGGATAGCGGAGAACACCAAATTACAGAGCAACGTCAAGTACCACGCAGACTTCGAGAAGAGCAAGGGCAAGTTCACACAGGTGATGAGGTACACTTTGGCCTGGTAGCTGCCCACTGCTGCGCCATAGCTCGCTGAGTGGGAGGCTGACTTTTGAACAACTAGACTATTTCTGACGTATGAGGCAAACGGTGAAACGTGAGAGTACTACTTCCCTCTGCTTATTACACATGGAAATGCAATTTTATGTTATGTTACGTCATCACTCCTTACCACGGAAACAGCGTATGCTTCTGATTAGGTTCATGCTTGAATGATGCGAGACCACATGCTTTCGATTAGCTCATGTAATAATTAGTGTCACGTCGCACATTGACAGGTAGCAGATGACCCCGAAACGCTCAGGATCAAAGCGAACACGAAAATAATCAGCAACGTCGCGTATCACGGCGATTTGGAGAAGAAGGCGCAAATGGAGAAACAGAGGCAGATAAATGAGAACGGCGAACTTGTCGGTGAGTGGAGAACATCACCGTTGATGTGCGCATATTCATTTTGAAATTGACATGTCGATTTTAATGCTAACACGTTTTGAATAATTATACGCACCAAAGGTTTTCTACATCTTTACAGGTCACTGTAATTTTATATAATTCCTCCTAATTTATATGCCCACTAGTATATAAATATAGTTACACATCGTAATCGGTGGAAATGTATCAATTCGTCTGTCCCTATATGGAAAGTAGGATTTAAATAGTTTTTTTTCATTATACCTCCTAATACATAAGGGGGTTACAAAGTGGGATTATTTTCTACTACACACATATGTGCCATGTTCATAAAGAGATAGCTTTCAATGTATGTGTACTATGTCACTATGTACAGGTAAAAGGGTTCTTGTTTTAATATTATTATGGCACACAAATCATTCTCATTTCCATAGCACAGTCACTTTTGTGTTTTGGTGTCATCGGTGCTATCTGTCATTATTGTGGTCTATGTTACACATGTTGATTCCATGAGAAAAAGTTGTAATTAAAAGTTTATTATGAAGTGGGTAGACAAAAATTTGTTAATAATCAGTTAGGCTGAATATTATAACAGGGCTGTGGTGGTTTCAGCTTTTTATATCCAGCAATGAGGCTGATGAGAGTTAAAATACTAATTATTTACTCAATTATTATCTTTTTATTGTCAACATGAGTAATATCAGGCCAAGATGTCCATAAACATTGCTATGTGTGTTATTTGAGGGTAGTTTGACCAAAATTTTTTATGCTCCTGTATGACAAAGGATACTAAAGTGAGAGAGTAACATATTGAAACAGTACAAAGGAATCTTTTAAAATTTTTCTATCAGAAGATCACAAGTGCTATGCATATTTTGTAAGAATTTCGAAACTTTTTGATATATTATACCATGGTATTATAATGTAAGTGGGCCATCTATTGTCAATGTTATGGAACATCGGGATAGGGCGTTTCAAAATGTTACCTCAAACAATTATACGGATTTCCGTTAAACATAATAGATATGTTACAAATTTTGTAACATGACATAAAAATACTTCGATCCAACTACCCTCGGAAAGTGTTGTATCTAACGCGCCGCTCACTCCGCCCGCCGCCCGTGCGCCAGACGTGGCCACGAACGACAACTACCAGCAGCAGCTCGACAGCTACGCGAGCGAGATGCTGTCGCCGGCCGCGCCGCCCGCGCCCGCGCCGCACCTGCCGCCCAAGAACCACTACCAGATCCCGCAGCAGCCGCGCTACCAGGACTACCAGCAGCCGCCGCACCATCAGCCGCACCACCAGCCGCACCACCAGCCGCCCCACCAGCCGCCCCATCAGCCGCCCCTTCAGCCGCCCCATCAGCCGTCACACCAGCACCAACAATCCCGCCAGCCGGCCCAATACGATCAGTATCAGTACGAGTACCAGTACAACCAGTACCAATACCAGAATCCCAATTACGCCGGCGCGCAAAAGATCGGCCGGATTCAGGACTACGATCCGGTCAGCGACGGCCCCCGGGCGCCGCCCAACACCCAGAGGGCCTCCGCCACGCTCATTTATAACAGCACCAGTGACGGGAAGAGAGGTTTGTGGTTGGTTTATGTGTTACGGGGTTGCCAGCTTACAGGTGTTAGAATATTGTATATTTTTGGAATGGCGCAAAAGATTTAATTTTTTAGCTTCCGAAGTTTTTGTCTGGGTTCGATAAAGGATTTTGTAAATTTTAGATCATTAATCAATATAGAAATCATTGAGTTATGATATTTAGGAACACAGTGGACGTTTTGGCAAACAAAAGTTTTAGGTAGCATAAATGGTGAATATTTTGGCTCTTGATCTAGTCTCATTATACAACTTAAAAAAGAAGTAACGATTACAGAATTAAGCTAAACAATTTATAAGCTAATGGAACTGACTTTCAGAATATACACATTAGCGAGTGACATTGGCGTCCTTCTACACAAGTTTTTATTTCGTATAAAGTAAGAATTTCTCAACTTTCAATATAAAAAATATAAATAAACATTTCAGATAACCGTTAATATATCATTGAGAAGTTGGCAACTCTGATTTTTTCTTTTATTTCGTATACAGGGCACAATAAAGTTTGACACTTTAATTTTTGACCAAGTATGTGCGTGTGAGTGTTTCCGTTTTTTGTGTTGCCATCACACCACGTGTGCTTAATGTAGTACTTGCACTCCATTCTGTCCTCATACTTAATATACTAGCACATTTATTTCTAGCAAGTGCATAATATGTCCACAATTCATAAACAATTTGAATGTTTTCTATCGTCTTGTGTGGTATTGGGTGTGTATTGCTTTTATATGTGGAACATTGAGGTGTCGGAACACTACTTCTCTAAGCCCCCTTGTGATGTTCATCCCGGAGGAACATTCCAAAGATATAATGGTTATTCATATCTAAATCAACTACAATTCTCATAGCATGTTCCAGGTTAGTCTCAGCCATTGTTAAAGTGGATTTAAATTAAAACAATAACTGTACAATTCCAGGTTCTCATCAACCGCAACAGCAACCGAGTCGCCAGATAGGCAGAGTGACAGACCTGGACCCGCTAGCCAACGAACAACCGCGTTCTGTTATCAACCACTCGCAACCCGTACAGCAGGTTGCTGGATTGATTTATTATACGAGTTATTATTTTGCTTAAAACGACAATACTAGATTAACGCCATCTATGTCTGCATCGTGGAACTAATCTGATAGTTTTAAAAGCTAGAATGACCAAAAATATAGTTGAATAAAAATTTCAAATTTAAACAAAATATTTATATATTTTAACAAGCACAGATACAAGATTATTACAATTACATATATAAGATAATAAGTTAAACTGAGCGGAAGGTGATATAATAATAGTACACGTGCTATATATGTTTCATTACAGAGAGTGTACGTCGCGATGTACGACTACGAGGCGAACGATAGCGACGAGGTGAGCTATTGTTTTTAATTAATATTAGTTATATCTCTGGACAGTTGAGATGTTTCCGGAGCGGTAATGTATGAGGCTCTTCAGGAAATACTCGAAAAGAGATTGCGGCAATGGCGTTCCAAGAGCAGCAACGCATTGTCTGGTGCTACATATATCATGCACATGCGCTAGTGGCGATGCCACTTGAGAGTTACTGTTGCCAGTAGATACATCTGATCTTAAGTGACGCTGGAATGGAGTCCTCTTTGCTGCTAAAGGACACCTAACTGCATTGTTAAATCGCTGAAAGGGTTAATGACGATGAGGTGACGGTGCCGGCAGGTGTCGTTCCGCGAGGGCGACTACATCTCGAACGTGTCGTCCATCGACGAGGGCTGGATGACGGGGCAGGTGCTGCGCACGGGCCGCACCGGCATGCTGCCCGCCAACTACGTGCAGCTGCAGCCCTGACGCCGCCCGCACGCAGCCGAACGTGCCCGAGCGCGCCCGCGACGTGTGGCGCCATCTGTTACGACGCGCCGGTAGCTCGCAAACATCACTACTGCGTTTTACATTTTTGTAAAATGTGCTATTCTGCGTTCGGATGTCTAATTATTTCCTATTAAACGTTTGATTCATTGTCCGCAAGATATAACATCGCTTGAACATATGTCATAGAATTATTTAAAAAGTTTTCACGGCAATTTTTCATATTGTATATATGATATCACAGATATTAAATATTAATCAAAAAATATTATTAAATACTAATATCAAAAAACATAAAAAAATTGACTACAGAAAAAAGATGTTCAAAATAAACTTTTGCTTTGAAACTTACATATATGTGCCCGATTGTTACATAACAATAATAACCAATAAAGCCTACGATATATATCACTATCATATCATATCATCTGCTAAGACATTTTTGTAGTTCTATTGATGATACTTCTTCATCTGGGGTAATTAGTTGACGGTTGGAGCACTGCGTGAAGGGAGGGGGTGGACCACAATTGTAGTAATACATTCTGCCACTGCGCCGTTAACATTATAGCCCGGATGGAGCGGTGCCGTGAGGGAATATATATAAATACATTTTTGGGATTCCATTTTTATCTGTAAACAATTTTCCTGTACGTATAATCGATATGTAGTGTGACGCACAGACACACGTCTAGGCACGTGTACTTTGACCGTTTAGAATAAAAAAAATGTTTCGTCGTTTTTAACATTCCGATATAAAACATGATTTAGTAACAGTCTGTACAGCGACGGAATCCTACCATGCATTTAAGGCGTCCATTCCATTACCGTTTTTTATACATTGTTATCAAGTTTTAAAACGTATCTCGGTAAGCAAGGGATGTAATATATCTTTGAACTACTTAAATATTTTCCTTAAACATACTTACATTTGTATCTTAAAAGTGTACAAAAAGGTTGTCGAATAATGCGGTTACGACTTGGTTATTTAAATTTAGTCATTAATATCACGCAATGAAAAATTGAAAATCAATTATTGTTCACATCAATGGATTATTACGAAACGACTTGAAAGTCTTAGCTGGGTCTCATTGCCCATTCCCGAAAAATGATATAGTAATTAAGTAAGATCGAACTTCGCCACAATCATTCGAAATGCAATATGCACTTTAAATAATTCTCGAAATAGTTATTGAAGCTGCAGCCCCCGACAGGAGCTCGCGCGAGGCGAGGTAATACTATGCCTTGTAAATAATATATACACTCGTAGGCTACTTAACCCGCGGTGTTGACGTCGTAGATTGAGCCCAGAGCGAAGAAGTTACGTCACTTCCCCTCGAGGGTTTCGGGAGGATTTCCAATGAACCTATTGTAGTAGAAAAGTTATCTTATGCTGTCTGTAAAATTTGAAGGTTAAAATTTCAAAATCGGCTAAGCTGCGGCGCGTGCGAGAAGCGCGAATCTTCTTCGCTCTTGGTGTAATCTCGGGTGGCGACATCGCATTTTTTTTATCATATTTCTAGAAATATTTTACAATTTTTATCCCAGAGTTATTTATCTGTAATTATTGTTAAAATATATACTATATATAGTGTATTGTATACATTATTTTTATATAGAAATGCATAATAACTAAGTATATGTCACTTTGAAAATGTTTATCTTTTTAATCACATTCCCATATTTTATAGTTGGTTTTCTTTCCTTTTCTTTTCTTTTTTCCACCTGCTATATAGATTGCCAATAGTTTTAATTCGTTTATAATTAAACATTGCTTATTAAAAATAATAATTGTTAGCGCGTTACATTTAGACATTTTATTTATTATTATTTTTTATCTGCGGGTTAGATTTAGTGTTGCCCTCGTACGATAAAGTTCTAAGGTCCGTTTCAAAAACGATTATTTTTTTATTTCAGCCAAGACTGGTATTCGAAATATAACAAATGTTTTAAACTTTTAGAGCCTTAAGTAATTTTGAGCAAAGCACATCACAGTTTTTCTTACGAGGGTCCAGTTGTTGCCTTAACCAATAGGTTTTGTTATTATTTTTAATTCATCACAATAGATAACGTTATGTGCGCAATTACCGAAGCGAGCGAGATCGTTGGACCTTTGTTCAGGGAATAGTATTCAAATGAAAAAAAAAGTAAGTGAGGTATCTCACACGATATTTGAGATTTAGTCGAAATTAGATATCAAACAAGGATTTGTCAAAGTGTAGGAGTGAAATATTATTGAAACTGACATTTATCACAAACGTCAGCATTTACCGAAAATATGTCACAAATTTTCTATTCTGGCCGAAAATAACCTCCTAGGCACTTGACAGAGAGAAAAAACGAATAAAAAAATACGCTCTGTGTGTATTGTTCACCACGTCCTAGTCTCGCTCGCAGACGAGTTTCGCGTGAAACTGGCCACGAGATCTTATGGGAACAGTATTACAGGTCGGTCCAATGTTACAGTGCCTTTGTAATATTTAATAAAGTTTGAAATGTATGTACTAGTAGTTTTATTTTGGTTAATATCTGCACTTTGTGTGCTGAGGTTTCTTACTGGCTGATGGAGGATAGATTCAGCGTTCGTGCATCGTTCTGTGGCGCGCAGTGATAAGACCAGGGGCCGTCGCGGGCGGCGGCCGAGCGCGTGCTGTGACGGACCCGCTGTCTGAGTGCCGATACATTTAATTTGACGGGAAAAATGCCAGCAATGCCCATACCTTACTGTACCGATTACTTGTTAAAAATAATTCATATTATAACTGGTACTAGAAAAATGGAATATACTGTGTGCAATTCAATTACATAAGCACTACTTAACGGTCTCAAAAAGAATAGTCGTAGGTAATTTTAATATATCACCAATGAAAAAACAAAGACAAAATTAATAAGATAATTTAATACACTAAAAAAAACGATTACAAATATAACAGGGTACAAGTAAAATCATTTACACAAAAATTAAAAACTACCGAGAATATTTTTAAATGACTCGATAGTTTGAGAACTCGATATTCCATTTATATCGAAGCATTCCTCCCTCGACTCGATCCAAGACCAACTTTTAGCACCTTGCCATGATATTATCCATTACAATTTCAATAGAGAATGCGTTACATTTCATATACAATAAACAGAAAACAGTGCCATCTATAAAACCGCTATTGATAACGGAAAAAGAGTATTGTTCTCTGCAAATTTAAAAACACTGATAATCACATCATAATTTCAATATTTATATATGTATATACATGGTATTAGTTTCAAAACAGTACTTAAATAAAAAAATATCAAAACATAACACATTCTCATGTCCACTAACTTGACGAACGGACTACAGAAATTTAGTTTTTTTTTTTATATAATAATCATATTCTCAACAATAAATTGGAAGACAATAATGTACGGTCACAGAAACATAATGAAAACCATATATGTATATGACAAAGATAATACAAAAATATGTTTAAATCCCTATGCATCAAGCCCTATCAAGCTTATAGCTTGAGTTGTGCCCATCTTCAAACTCATAAATATCATAATAATTATATTAAGAAAAACGGGGGAAAAAAAAAACGTAACTTTCGTATCGAATAAATTCTCTTCTTTCATTCTGTACTTATAAGGATCTTCTAATAATGTGGAAAACCTACTCCACCCCCTGAAAGCCCTCACCGCCCCCAAGAGGGCTTTATCGCCCACTACGAAATACTGATCTACACTATAAGCCCGTCTACCTACAATATAAATCAGTATTTACGACAGTACACACAAAAACCCTACACTAAGACAGTGGGATGTTACAAGGTGACATATTGGTACCTACACAATCTTACACACAACACGAGTGTACCGTCCGTTCGTCAACGAACCCTCTGCTCGCCCCACACTCCTACGCACAAATAACAATATTACAACTTAACCAGTTGAAACTTCTGTTCTAACTATTCTCATCCTCAAGTCCGTTGTAGCGTCTCTTAGCCATAATAAACCATCTTCTGCACAGTGTAATTGTGATAAAATTGGTTATTGTTAGATGCAAAAAGTGTACGCGTTTGTATGTGTACATACACAATTTAGACCGAATTAAATCGATAATTTCTAGATTACAATAAGCGAATACCGTAACAAGCCGAATAAAGGAAAGGGTGAAAAAAAGGGAAGATCAGAGAAAAAACCCCTTTGAAAAAGAAAAAGTTGATATCGCATTACGCCCATACACTATGATTGCAATTCATAAAATCCTATCACAATTACATTGCGCACGACACACACGACCCAAACGCAAAGCGTATTATGATTTATAGAATACATTGATTTCTTTTATTATATACATACAGTTATGCAAGAGAAATAGAGAAAAAAAAATAAAAGGAGAAAATACACTACTAATGTTGCATTCCTCGAGGGGGCCGGAGAACGACGCCGGGCGACGTCCGCGCCGAACACTCCACTCTACGTCGCATCTCACCCATACACGTAGTTTTATAAAGCACTAGCTGTTTATTACAAATATAATTTACTGTACTGTACGTACTGTTACTAACATAACAGTACCTAACTGTTATTGTTGCCGGTACACACACGGAAGAGAGGCTGTCAGTGTATGTGAGTGTGTGTGTACCCGCAGTTTCCCCCTCTCTACACCTCAATTATACACATTAGATGTCGCCGCCAATCCGACATCGTCTATTACCAAACTCTAGATTAAAAGTGAGATAGAAAAAAATTAGAACAAAATAAATCGAAGAGCAAAGGCAAATGTACAATTAACATCTGTTGTGTACATTGAAAGTGACGCGTGTGGACAAACCCTTATCTTATAAAAATTAATATTATCATTATTATTGTAGTTTTTGTTATTATCATTATTATTAATATTACATATTTCATACAAGTGCCGGGTTACATAAATAACGCTACTGAAATTATAACTTACACGAATGAATGAGTGAAGAATGAAAACAACTATAAAATGAATGAATAGAGCTTGCAAACAGACGCTAATGAGAAAAGCAAAACCGTACTTGCGATTTTATATAGGTTTTTTTCATGTTTTTAATGATTCCGCCGCGACTCATAAACCGCTAACATAGAAATAGTGGGACACAGAAAAGTTTCATTCATCGTTGTACAAATGTATCGATCATGTCAACACAACATGCGATCATAGAAATTGTTTGTATGAAGATTTCGCGCGGACACTGGCCCGCAGTCCTATTGGCTTACGCTCAATTACGCAAGCGTAAAACACGCAACGTTTGCAAGCTACACTCACACACACTCACTCACGCACGCATTCACGCAAACACGAAAAAATTATCAACACGACAAATGAGTACCGCTACATGCGTGAGCAGCAGTGTTATAAGATACACTAGATATATTTACAGGGGTAGTAGCAGCAGCAGCGCTCGCGTGGCGTGAGGGCCGGCGCGCACTGCCGCGCGCCGCACGCACGCGTCGCACAGACAGCGGCGCGCCGGGACGGGCCGACCGGCGGTGCGGATTGACCCTAGCGTGTGTCATATCTAAACTATCGGTGCGACTCACGGTATATCTCGAGTTGTACAAAATTATTGCGTACCGGCAGATACGTCAACATTGCCTACCAGGGTAGCTTCCAGGTATATTCCAGCTTCAAATATAATTAACCTAGACGAAACCAATCTGCCAGACGATCCTGGATCTTTTAGATGTATGTTTCGACGCGACGTAAGGTGCCCCGACAGGATAGCTAATTCCACAAAAGGAAATGTTTCTCTGATGTGGCAAGCGACCAGTGCCTTCCTTTGTATATTGTCTATAAAGCCATTAATTTATACAGTATACTAATGTGTACAGTTTGTATACTAATTTAAACATTAATTATACATATCTATTTTATTTATTATAAAAAAAACGTATGTCAGCTCCGACACGCGACAAATTGTGGTTCATTTTTATAATTTATTCTTGTATCATATAACAAATGGGTGCACATGGTAATACAGCTGTACCACATTGAAAAAATAATCATAAGTTAGCGTGTATAAAAATGAAACAAATCAAATCATCGGAAAAAAAACTGGCAAAATTGGCATTTTTGACGGTACTTTCATAAATAATATTATGCCGGTGACACAAAAATACGTAGCACACTGCAAAGTTACGTTGAAATCGGTCGATCTATTCTGCACATAGCATAACAAACAAACAGGACAGCCAGTTAGAACAACCTACTATTTGAACGGCTGATTGCACTCGTAACAGCAAATTATTATACTTTTCCGAGGAGAGCGATAACAAAATTCTGAATCACACCGAACATTTAAACAAGCACACTAATATGAGTGAATCGCATGAAGAACGGTCTACATGTGATTAAGTGAAACGCCGCAAGCCGCGGGCAGGCGGCGGCGCTGCCGCAGCGCGAGCTGTTCCGTTAATTATGCATATGGGTTCTATATAAATAAATGCAATGAAATGGCAAATGAACAAAAAAACACCATTAATATTAATACAGGCAGGCGCCTGTGAGTTATCTACACGAAGCTACGGCGCCTGTCCCGTGGGCGGCGCGGCCCACTGCCGGCGCACTCGTCGCGGGCCGCCGACAACTTTAAACAAGAAAAAATAATACCAGTTCTTCTGCTAAGCGGCTACGACGCCGTCGCGGCGGAGCGCAGGGCGCGCCGATGGTCCGCTTGCGACTATGTTTTGTACTAGCATGTCTTGTACTTAGGTTTAAATTACTTTCTGTATACTAGAAATTAATACTGACGTATACTCTTGTTTTGCTCATTTTAAAATGACGAATGAATCGCGTAAGAGACGGCACACAGATATAAAAACAAAACTTAGGGTATTTTGAAACGTGACATGCTGCGTATCAATCGCAAGTGAGTGCGCGGCCTTACGCGTCGGTTAGTTCCTACGAATAATAACACTGCCGGGGCGCGACGACTGCGCCGGCGTGCGCTCGCAGACGATATACCTTAAACCTACTACATAGAGTTCAATTTACAATAACGTCGAGTTTGTACACAGTAAGTAGGACTCAAAATCACGTCTATAGTAATATCTATGTAGATTTTCTCAAATTCGTATACAATACTATGTACAGGGTGACTATCTATGGGCGTCGATATTTTATTTGTTATAATTGTGTGTGACGGTTACCATATTATTAAATTAATTTCACAGGGCCCAAACAAATCTCAGAAATCGACGATAACATGTCCAGCCCATCGGCTTAACCATATCGTGTCCTAACAGCTGCTTTGCTACGTGTCCTTAATAAAATTACAAGATCGTATTCATTACAATCGACGAATACAGCTAGCAATAGTAGACGACGTGTAGCTCGACGTGCAGCTGGACGTGCAGCTCGACGTGCAGCTGGACGTGCAGCTCGACGTGCAGCAGTGCGACGCCTGCAGCTGCTGCCGCGACGCCGCCCGCGCGCTGCCGGACGGTGCGCGCGTCAATAGTGCTGCTTGACAGCACTATTGACGTTGTATCAGACCATGGATCGTCCACATCAGTTGCAAATGCGAATTGCCTCGTAGTTAATGTATACACATATTGTTGGAAGCGACGAGCTGAAGATCGACAACTATGGAGTGCGACTGGACACCTATCTCCGGCAATGGTCGGAAACAAGTTGATGATGACGATTTTCTAGGTACATTTGTAGTCGAACTAATCGAAATCGCATTTTATTTGAGTGAATCCAAAAATATGTTACCATCAAGCCCTAGGACATGGAGGAGCAGGGCAGCGGCGGGGAGCCCATCTGGGTGAGCACTCGGTCCAGCCACTGCAGCGGCCCGTTGAGGTGTAGCTCGATCCAGCAGGGGGTCGACGTCACCGTCTGACGTCTGTAACAACATCGCGCTGTGACTCCACTTCAACAGTTTCCATCCCATTAATACCAATAAGTATGTCTCTGAAAAATAGATGGAGAAGAAAGACCGGACACAAGGCATACTCCAGTAGAAAGCTGCAGACTCAATTGGAATTGGCAACTAACGATACTACTTAGTTACTTGACTGCCTTGTTGGTCATGTTGGTTGCAAGTGCGACTGCCGATCAAGAGGTCCTGGGTTCGATTCCCGGGTCGAGCAATATAGAATTTTCCTTATTTCATTTTTTCTAATAGTGGCTCGGAGTCTGGATATGTGCCCGATGCATGGCAATAGGCTCACCACCTATTCCATAGTGGGAC
>DWDU01000333.1:0-20088 GCA_018245575.1 Jemadia suekentonmiller | reverse complement strand
TGTGTTTCGCATACATTTTTATAAAAAACTTAATAATTTACTGCACGTAATAACATACCTATAAAACTTTATAGAATCCTCACTCACTATTATTCCTTTTAAAAAATGACACTGCCTATCTGCTTATTACATTGCTCCCTTAAAACCCCTTCCCCGAAAGGGTTTTAGGATAGGAATGATATACTACATATTTGTATCAATCATCTAACAAATTTATCGGTTTTATGTTTGACAATAAACTATAAAATTTCTTACAAATGAAGTTCTCGAGAGCGAAGAGAGCGTTGCTTGTAAACAAAACTCTGTATAGAATCTTTCAAGATGTACATCTAACAAAAGCTTGCAACAATTCAACCAAGGAGGCAGTCAAGCTAACAAGGTTGACAATGGTATTCAAGGTTGATGAAATTATATAAGCAATTTTTATTTTAAAACCTCTATAGTCTGAAATTCTATCAACCCCCATAGGAGAAAAGGGACGGGGGTAGACTAGTAATTTATAATTGAATCGCCACTAGGCGTAGCGAAATTTCAACAGAGTTACAGTCAAAGAAACATTATAATTTAATATCTTCTATAATCTGAAACGACCCTGGGGTCGCCTTTGATAACTTTATTTAGGATTACGATTCGGTACTGTTTATATATCAGATGCTCTCTGCGGGGATACTACTAAACCTTTACCGATATACGAATCCAAAATTTGTACAACACATATTGGTGAATGTGTAAAGGCTTAGAGGAGCGTCTATATTATCACTGCCAACAGTTACGTCATTAACACAGATTTCAATATTTAGAATATAAATTACATGTGTTTACAATACAATATGCATATATGTATAAAATATTAGTCGTGTTTACTTTAACCTTATCGATCTCTAGTATACATTTATATAAAGAGGTTTTACAATAATACTAAATGTAGATTCTTTGTATGTTAGTGTATAGGTGGCTATTAGTTTTAGGTAATATAATCATTATCTTCTCTAAGTACACTTTAATTACAAGACCTATCTACGATATGCAAACGTCCTTCGCTATTAAACTACAAATAATGATGTGCTCATTGTCAGCGGATCCATAACCATTAGTTTTGATTAACCTGTTGATATTGGTAAAACAAGCGAGTATTAATTATATCTAGAAAAAAAAAAAACGTAACATCACGCCTATAATCCCCGAAGAGGTAGGCAAAGGAGTGTAGAACACTCCCACGTTTCACCAGTTACGTTTACGTTCCACTATGGAAATACTCAAGCAGATTATAACAACGTGTTCCCTGAAAGTCGAAGCCACAATACTTATATTTTTATCATACTCTCACGAAAGTTTTTTTTAATCAATGAGCTAGGAGGTTCTGCAATTGATAGCAACACTTTTAAGAACAATTTGTTCTGAATTATTCGTCTTGATTGATATCAAGAATGTAACTAAGATTAATTAGTCACTAACAATGCCACTCTGCTCAGTAATTAAATTAAAATTCAACAAGAAACAAATTTATGCATCATTTTTATTTTATTACAAAATGCGTATTCCACAATGTATGCAATTAAATAAAGTCGACCTTACTGTTCAACTTCACTAACTATGTAGATATACTAGTACTACTATGTAGATATACTACTAAAAACTAGATGACTTAATATTTAAAATTGTTTGTAGTTAATGTAGTACCAAATATTATCGTAATTTTGTGTCGAACAAACAATTTTCAAAAAGTACTCAATTTATTATAAATTTAGCGATTTTATTTATTAACTACTTTACTAATGCTTTATCGATTAAGTATTTAAGTATTATAATAAGCACGATAGGTATAAAATATGTATAGAACTTTCCGTCATGACGTACAAATGTAAATCTTAACATTCTATCATTCCTTTACAGTACCATATTTTACTTATCAATCAATCGAAGAGAGCCAAGTAGGTCGCGCATCCATTGGATAGGTCAAGATTGTTGGCAGTCACGGCCAGTACACTTTTCAGTTGCCACACTTCATCCAAAAGTTAATTGTTCGTTAGAAAACAATTTATTTGATGCTCTAATGTTCGGCTGCTTTGTTGTTTGTACATTTCGTTTCGGTCATTACTTGTGATTAACGTTTCCACATTTCTTAGAAATAATATAATTTAAATCATAACATCCACTCGCACACAACAAAAGAAGATACATTTTGAGGGTTTAAGAGTGAATAATTACTGGATGTCTATTTAAAATCATCTTTATATGTACATAGATACTTGTTAAACTGCGATTTTTAATAATAGTTTTTCCATTCCGGAACCTAATTCACAGGTATGCCCAGGAAGAGTATTGTACGATGCGAAGATCATGACAATTCTTTCCTGCAGGCTCCTCCGCAGGTGAGAAACTAATATAAACAACTAATTTTAACGTAATAGGTCATAACAAAGTCATTAGTTTAGTTTTCAATCCGAAACTAAATCTTTTTATATATTTTATCACCGACTCAGTGGACTGGTGGAAAATGCCATTTAGCTTTTAGTCTGCCCTCCCCCTTTACAGCAATAAAGGATAAATAAGTATAATAATTTTTTATAATTTACCGAATCCGTAAGTCACGTGCCTGTACATTTTTATAGGATGACAGTTCCACGTCACCCTCTCCGAACAAGCTCCACAAAAGCCCTTGGGGGAAGATGCGGGACATCATTCAAACACATAGGGAATCCGTAAAAAAGAAATCCAGAGGTACCAAGAGTTCCCCAGATGTAGTGCCATCGAGGAGAAGATCTCTCAGCGATGGAGGGGATAGCGATGCCCCTCCAGCGTTAACGCTGACTATACCTTCATCTGAGGAATTGGGTATGTGGCCATATTGATATTGTATACCTATTTTAAAGTGACTCTTCAGTCTGTCCATCTGTTTTGTTGACAGAACCGCTCATAACTTATTTTATTGAAATAGCATAGATATAAGAAATTTGAAGACCAAAAAGGTTTTTTTTAATGAAGCAAAATAATACTATTGTTACAATTTTTCATTTATTCTATATAAGTAAGTACACACTAAATGAGATTATTCACTTCCATTCTTGGCGCTTCTGGAAAAGATATCTGTAGGGACAAGCAGGGCCATTGCACACAATTTATTATGTATGTATTTTTGTATCTTTTTTACTGCGTCCACATAAAAGAAATAAAAAAAAGTTTTATTAAGAATATCTTAGGACAAATAACACTTGATCACGTTATGCCAAATGCAGCGGCGTCTGTACAACAGTAAATAGATAGTTGATCAACTATGAGTATCTGCGATAAGTATTTTAACACCTAGCCACAGCTAATATACTTATACTTATCAGACACGTATTTATGCCTGGTGGAAATTGAGCCTATGACCATCTATTCATTACTGTGTGTCCATAACCATAGGACAAGTGCTTGTCACTTTTGTTTGGAGATTTCTCTTTTTCAATGAATGTAAGATACTAGTAGGAATATTTCTTTATATTAATTACAAGGGGTTTATTACTATTAATGTATCGTTCTATTTTCCAAATAGCAATTCATACATGTGGACCAAACTCAATCTTCCCTTACTGCACTCTCGCAATTAGATCTATGTCTATATGTACATATTATGTACATATTTCTAAATACAATGACTCTTCCTTTAACAACGTAGCTTAATGTTTTAGGGAGTTATTCAAAACACAATGTCGTCTTGTATAATACATATATGTTTGCTGTCAAATCATATTATCGTATATTCGTTTCATCGATATGTATTCCACGTTTTAATTTTGTGCAGATTTACTTTTGTGTTTTCGGTGCTTTTTCTCGTCAACTTAAAAAAATATTGTTATTTCAGAATCCGAACCATCCCACCCTATTCTTCGTAAGCAACGGTCCTTAGAACTAGCGGCGAGACCTCCTCAGAATCGACCACCTCGAGCCTCGAAGTGGACTAAAGTCAAAAGAGCTTTCCTCACATCTGCGTCAGCCTCTGTCCCGTCAAGTCCTAGTCGACATTCTGCCTTCTTCACTGATGCTGGTAAGTACTTTCCTGTGAGCGGGAGCCCCACATCTAGATTGAATAATTTTGAAAATATGTCTACGCTCATCGTAAATACAAAATGTTTTCATAGAAAATTTTATCCTTGTCAGTTTTTTCTAAACTTATACATTCCACTTCATAAAGGTAAACAATAAAAAAATAAGGTAATAAGTAATACAAAGCAGCCCCGCCACGTAGCTACGATGTATAGTCCAAGCCTCTCCAAGCTGTACAAGTATAAACAAGTACCTACGGAGAAGCAGCATTAATGGAAAATCACTTCAATCGTGCATATCCTGTTTCCAAAACCATTCCTCGTCCTTCGTTCAGCTCATTATTATGTATTTTATAAATACTCGTTAATAGCGCCATAACGTGGTTAGTTCCTTTAGTTCGCGCATTGTATTTTCGTGATATTACTCATAATATGAAGTGGGCCAGCTCCAGTAACCAACACCACGTCAATGAAGGCCTTGGCATGGTATCGTGCACATTAACTGCTGTAACAATTCTATACTTATGTAATCCAGTATTTATTTACTGTTAGTCATTCGACGTTATCCATTAAGATTGATCTGCACAAGACTGTTCTGTTGGAAGACCATGATCTACTTTTCGTTAATTAGGTTTCACAATCCGAGAAATACGAATCCCTCGGCTTAAACAAATTCAAAGCACGAATTGGAACTTTTTAAATAATTTGTAATGAATGTGTTAACGTTGATCTTAATGTTTGAGATATTATTAAGATGGTGTACCTTTTATCTTATGCTTTCACATATTGAATACTTAGAAATAAAAGACATTATTGCGTATAAGCTTGTCATAATTTATTAAGGGAAAATGAAGAGTGACATTAAAAGAGTGTTTTGCTAAGTTCACACCGATTAGGTAAATAGTTAATTATATGTTATTATTTCACTTTCCATTTAAATTATTCTACTTTACTTTGGATATACTCATGTATGTTTACTGTACGTTGTGAAAAAAATCCTGTTGTCATTTAATCCAATATAAGAAAAACATAAATAATGCTATTCATAAAGTTACGCCCGCAGGAACGCTCTGAGGATTATCGCCACGGAGATTCTTTAAGTCGTGCAGAATATGTGAATTTCACGAAAACCAATTACTTGTATAGCAGTAAAGTCCCGTGTGTTTAGAATTACTTTTATGCTTATCGTAAAAGATTGCTTCTGTATAAACAAATACAAAAACAGGCGAGAAATTGCGTACATATATTGAATACATAACCGTGTATGTATATCCTATGCTCGGCCTCCCAACATCTGGCCAATGTTTATAAACACCTCGTCTGTTATTACAAGCTTAAAAGCTCTTGATATTAGCTATTATAATTTTGATTTAAGTCACGTAGGGCTTCCTGAGGGTTTCCAAAGAGTACGTGATTGGCTTCTCATAAATTTTATATACATGTAACTAGTGCGGATAGAATAAATAGTAAATAAATAGTATCCAACACTCAGCATCCATCGAGTATTTAACATGAAGTTGAGTGACTGATAATGATGTCACTCCTACACTATAGTTACTCCAGCGGACATGCAACGATAATTGTTCAGAGACATTTCTCGCTGTCATTCGCATCGCAGATAGTCGGCGCGGGTTAAATTCAAGGGATTATTCCGATCTATTTCGGTCGCAGTCATATTATCCGAGGTGAATGCCCTATCGCTTACACCTAGCCCTATTACTCATTTTTTTGAAGATTGGCACACTGCCAATAACCAATGGTGACATGCGGATATAACGGATTTTTGGGTTTCTGTGTTTATGGAACTCTGTTACTGATCGGACGATCAGTATCTGTAATATTGTGACGTAAACAGCGCGCTGTGTAGGAAATGCAGAATGTTCAGTATTGTAACACTACGAGTACCATCACGATTTCAATTAGTAATTTGGGCACCTAATACCTAACCAAGTTAACTAACTTATCATCAGGTTAGTTTCAATATATTTTAAACTTATTTTTGGTTTTCCCAATTGTTACTCTTTACGTATATAAGTTAACTCTTCCGTAACAGATTATACTATTTCAAAATTTATCTAACTACCCAAGTGGGTATGTCAGTTATAAAACTGACAGTGAATGACAAAAATTTATAATTTTGAAGGTAAATTTTTGAAACAGTAAATCTTAAAATCAAATCACAACCCGAAAATGTAACTGTATCCTTTAGTTCCATATAGTGCGTTACGCTACTCGGCGAAATGTTATATCTGACTGACTTTGACTTTTGCGCAACCACATTGAAATCTATGCCACGTACGTGAAGCAAGGCCATATGAAACCATTAAACTATATTTACATCTTCTGATTGGTTTATTGAACGTTCTGACCTGTCAGGGACATATTACTCTGTTTGGTGTTGTCAATCTTACCGTGATTCAATAATTAGTTATTTTTTAGAATATCCACCGGGAACAACATAGGCTATCAAAAGCTACAACTAACAAACAAACTTCTGTATCTTGATTAACTAAAAGGTCTTTGCACTCGCCTTTGACTGGTTAAATTGTTCCAGTAAACAGATCCCAGGGGAGTAGTATGCAATAAGACCTCTTTCGATTTCCGAGCAGTACCCATATCCAGTAACTGAACGTACACAATGCGTTATAGTTAAAAATTTATAAATCATCTGCTGAATTAAGCAAGCTCCCTACTGTAAGAGTAAAATTAGCAATCTTCGTTGCCTAAAGGCGTACGTGGTCGTGTTTATTTTCGCCTACATTTTCGCTAGTATTTGCTAAACTACGCAATACATTTGGAATCAATCTCGGCATCAGTATTATCTCCATAACTTTTCTTACGTCACTGTTTAAAATGAGGAAATTGTTGTTCTTATCATTTAAATAGTGGCAGTAGAAACTTTGTATAATGTGCCTTGTTCTATCAACGGCATGTAAATGCTTCAAAATGCAGTACATTAATACTGGTATGCTCATATGTGATAATCTGTTAAGACTGCAAGCAAAAGTTGAATGCGACAAGCAGCCGGAAAGCCTATTTCCAACAGTAGATTGAAATAGACGGATGATAATGATTCCCAAGCAAGTGAATGGTATAAATAATTTATAATAACAAAAAACAATAATAAGCTAATAGAAATATAATGTATTTAAAAGATGGGAGCTGCAATTCTGTTTTTCCCCTTACAGTGACGAGTTTGTTTGCTCCATGGGGGCAAGCCTTGATAGTGGTAGCGATTGGGGTTGAGAGAAACAGGTACTAATGTACATTTACATTGTAGCGGTTAGGAACTAACAATCAAATGATTTTGCAAATATTACATAAATACTGAGATGAATGAAAAAAACCAACGAGAACAGAAATACATGTTATTTTAGAAATATTTTGGCAAGCTTTTACTTTTGTCGGTAACAATGCGCTAAAACATATTACAGCGGAAGACGAAGCAATAACAATAAAGAAATCAATGGATCCCATCAAAATTGTGCAGCATTTTTGGCATCTACTCAAACACGTATTATATTTATTTAAGTATTACCCAATAATTAAAGTTTTTTCGATAATATTTAACAACCGGTATCGTACCAATCATTTATCATCATTACAGTAGCAGGACATAAACACCACTTCTAGGTCTCCACCTAGTAAAGTTTGGATAAACAGTTTTGTTTATTCTAATCATCTTTATTCTTGACGCTGTTAGGGTTAAGACCATTACTGACACCATTAATATCCATATCTAACTTAACAATATTATCTTTGAACTTTTTGTCTCGATCATTTGCATTCTCTTTTGCTAACTTGTGTCTTAGAATATCCTGAATTTTAGTATTATTGATAGTTGTTTCTGTAATCTTCATTCTTTTGTTCTTTATATCAAGTATCGTTGCATTGTTACCAGCCATAAATATATCCAAATCTTTAATGTACGTATTGTTATCATACACACAATACCTGATTTCTTTTATTACTTCCACGGCTTCATCTTCAATGCTCTTTAAAACTTCGATCAGACATGCTTCATGCATTGCACCATGAGCCATAAGTTTCGTCAATTCAACGACACCCTCCAAAAGCTTTTCTGTTATTTCCATCATTGTCGATTTTATTAAAGGAGACTGGAAACAATAAAAATAAAACTTGAATTTTAAAAATAATGGAATGTGACACATTTAAAAAAAAATAAGTAAATTCAATGACATATGCTTACAAAATATGCTAATGATCAAAATTTAATCGCAACCACAACAACATGTTAGAGATATCACAAATGACGAAAAAATCTCATCAAAAGATTTACAACACGATCTTGCGGCATCGCAGGATTTATCTTGTGATTTCGCAGATTGTAAAGCAGTCTATATTATTATAACTAATACAATTTTATAACCGCAATGTAGGTGCAGTGGAACGTCAAAAACGCTGAGAGCTATTAAATAATTTTATATCAAATGTGGATTTACGATCGAGCAACTCTTAGCCGATTTATTTTGCACTCAACTGACGGATATGAGTAATTTTCTGTGGAAGTTTTCAAACATTTTCATTTTGGCCCGAATCGTGCGTGTCTACTGGCTTCTGGTTATTGTCGAGTCTTGTTACATGTTTTTCATAAAAATATTTTTACCGTTTCTTCGAAGGTACATAACGTTTCTGCGATCTTGTTTTTATTAAACAGGCCGCGGCTAAGGCCACTGTCGACGTAATGCATAAAATATAAACATAACATCACGCCTCGAATCCTCAAAGAGGTAGGTAAGTAGTACATTTGCCGTACACCGCGCACATTTTCAGACTTCCAGCGACAACTAGAAATTTCCATTAGAAAAATCCGATAGTGCCTGACCCGGGATTTGAACCCAGGACTTCCCGATCGGCAGTCGCGCTTTCAACCAACACGACCAACGAGGCGGTCAAAATATAAATATAATTACTTTATAACTTGATTAGACAAAATATTCTTTCTTCGATTTGTCTCTTATATTTATATGTTTAGGATTTTCTTATTTTACCTACGAGTATATAACTAACAATTTAAAGTATTTTTTTCATACACCTTTTGTATTTTAGTTTTAATAATTCATTATATAGTTGGCAACAGCCAAAACTCTAGCTTATAAATAATAATATACGAAATATATTTTAATTTTGTGTAGCTTGGTTTTGATCTACAAAAATTAATATGGATTTTTGAACAAAGACATTTTATTTGTTATACCGCATTTCATAATGTAGCGAAAGTGACAATTCAATTAAAACTGCCAAAATTATTTCCAGCTGCCATCTTATATACCTATTGTGTTAAAAATTATACACTTTTTAATTAATTGTCGTGTAAAGTGTATTGAATTTTATATGAGCAATTGCTGTTTCAAATTAGGTAACTTAGAACCGTATCAAATTTAAATATATATAGTAAAATAACAACTTGGGGTTATATTAAATAAAACGCATGGGGAAATCGTAACGAATAAAAATAAAATAGTAATGAAATGAAACAGAGTTTTGAAATTGATATTTTATGCACTTAGAGTCAAGGTAATAATACCACCCAAAAATTTACTACGAAACTTTACTGAACTAACGTAACTATAAATTTCCACATCTTCCACTCTCGAAAGCGGTAAAATTAACCATAATTGCCCTCACCTTAGATATGACGCACTGAACGACCTTCCGCAGCGCGTCGTGGTGGTGCCCGCAGACTTTTAGCAACCCATTAATCTCCAGCTTTTGTTCGTAAATCTGGAATTTCACTCTCGGTTGCGTTATGTCTGCGTTGCCAGATTGAGTGCTCTGGGGTTTTTATTGGCGTTACATTTATAGATTAGCGCTAGTGCACGACAATGTGTGTGTAACACAATGTATGTTTCTGCTAGTTTTGATTGGAAACACATGCTCAGATTTCAGAAGTCATAAAGTAGTTATTTAATTTTGATCTGTTGTACGTACACGTTACATATTACATTTTATAATAAACACATTAAGATTATTGCTTGTTTATACGTAATAAAGGTTCTATTCTCACCGGTTTCATTCCATCCTTTATCATGTTCTTTAACTTGACCACGGTGTTAACCGCTCGTGCTGGATCTTGACCAATCAAAGCATAGCTACATATCACCATTTGGTGCAAGGCTCTCTCTGCCAACGACGAGGTTTTGTTCTCTTTCTTCAATAAGCATTCCTCTACCTACGGCAACACCAGTACACCTATATTTAACTTTCACGGACTACAATTTGTTTTTTCTACAATTGTAATAATAAATAGTAATTTTTTTAGCGCTTATAAATTAAAATCTAATTTAAATAATCATAATAATATGTATTATAAATGTACTGTCCCGTTTTCAGAATTTGAGGTATTCTATTACACACTTTATTTTCATGATTCTCCTTCATAATGTCCAACATTCCTTGAATTTCGACCAACTTGTCTTGTATATGATGCGTGCCGTTTTGTAAGAGTAATTTGATCTTCATCAAAACCATGTCTACAGATCTGAAAATCGTTTTTATGATGTCAGAAAGGATTACATCTGTTTAATTTGTCACCAGCGTATTTAGATTTGTAAACATCTAAAAATGTGAAGTTCTAAAAGGTATCCGTGCTTGATAAAACCTTTTAGGAATGATCACTAAAGAGTATCAAAATTGTGATGCCATTCTCCCTTATAATTTTACATCTGTTGATAGAAACTATGTTTATACATAAAATGGGACTGACAAATAGGCAAACGGTAGCGAGTAGAGTCAAGAGTCAGTAGAAGTGTAGAAGCAATATGTCTTAATATGTTCCTTTATACTTTGCTATCATCATGAGTTTCCAGACCTTTCTAGATCCACTTGGAACTTCCTTTCAATGCTCTGCAATAGATCTGTGCTCAATTTGTGTGTAATCTCATCTTCTATCACTTTGTCTACTTCTTCTTTCGCCAGTTCATTTCCAAGCGACACCTATTAGACAACAGCAATTAAATTATTGTAAAACGTTGTTATAAACATTCTATTTCAGGCCGGTGTGTGTTTGTGTGTGCGTGTGAGTACGCGCATGCCTGTATAGTTAGTTAATTTTCAGTGTATTTATAATTAAGTAAATGTTACTGAATATGAATCTCATTTACACACAACCGACAGTTCAAAGATCGATACGGAACAAACCCAATTTGACGTTTGGCACGTTATTAGCCAATTATAAGTAACATAAATCACTCATAAAAGAGACCTCCTCGAAATGCTTGATCAATGTTCTGTGACATATCTTGCCAAGAGTGTCTTCTTTTACAGCATATGTACACAAAAACATATTATAATTTTGAGAAAATACACGATTTTACATATTAAGCATAGAAAAAATAATTAAAAATATATACATAGTATTGCTAATAATGACTTCTACTTTGTGCTTTTTTGTTACAATATTTTGATAGTCATTGTTATCGATACAGAAATACCATTCGCATTTTAAACTGTATTAACTGTGTTCACCACGGTACTGTAACCACTTGACTGATATGAACGTAACTATTTCGATTTCGCACTATATCTAGGAACGTTGTCACGTTGGGTTACAAAACATTATCATTCACCATAATACCCATTACATCACAGTTTGTGTATATTTTTATGATGCTCGAATAGATGGTGCAAATGGTAAAATTTAAAATCGAAACAAAACCTACTTAATAAAAACTAAAATTGGTACTGTTTTTGTTCTCAAGGAATTTTTTCGTCATGTTTGTGATTCCGTCAAATTGGTCCGTTTAATCAATCTACCATTTGGCTTTACTATGAACGTGGAAACTCTCAGATGCGTAAAGTGATTTAATTTAGTTTCAGCTGGAAACGTTCAGTTAAGCTTATAAATTTTTGTACAGAAGTTTTGCAAAATTTTCCAAACCCACGCGAAAGAATTCATGGGCGCAGCTGGTATGTTATACACTCTAAGGTACAAAAAAATTTCGTATAGTCTTAGGAATGAAATTGGCAACTCTGTGCTATATTTACCTACATCTCCCGAATAACAGATCGTCTTCAAACCACGTGTCTAAGCAAAAAGTGAAATATTAATATCAGTGTTAACATTAGATTTGGAAATTAAGAACTTAGCTGTTACTTTTATTTAATCTTCTTAATAAATGTGATTGCGGTACGCTCAACTTGCAAGAAGTTAATCACGACTTGTCATTGACTCAAAATTACTTGCCTACTTATTATGGGTTCTTTGATGCATCATTTTTGCCTTTTAATTTTTATGTAGGTACCTAATAATAAGAGAATCGTTAAACCATATTTCATTTCTAACGAGTTTGACAACGATTACTATTTCTTAGGATTGTTAATATTTAGTAATATCAAGTCTGTAATCCCCGATACTACACTCTTCTGCCCACCTCTGTGGGCAGAAGAGTATAGTATTTTGCCACGTCTCACCAGTCACGTTTACGTTCCATCATGGAATAGGCGGTGAGCCTATTGCCATACACCAGGCACGAGTACTTGAAATTATAACTGAGAATTCTAGTTAGAAAAATCCAATAATATCCAACCCGGGATTTAAACAGGACCTTTCGATCGGTACTCGGGCTCGCGAGCACTTAACATTATTTATACTAAGTGTTATACCTAATATATATTCAAGAAATACGTGTTCTAATGTATTTATTTGGAAAAAGTGTTGTAAAAAAAGTTCTCATCAATCGGAATCTTGGTTAACCATAAGGTATTCCGTAAATACAGAAATTGAATATAATGATCACGTAACGGATGTCGGTATGTAAATAACATAAGGAAGTGTACAGTTAGAGGGTTATATATTGCGTAAATAATTTGCACTTGCCAATAAAAGAGTGGACAGAACATAAAATGAATTCTTCAGACACCGTCTGCTCATAGCTGGCCCGAAGTTCCTCACGAAAATAGGGGGAACTAAAATAAAACACGTTATTCTCGGAATCAAATGATAGGTAAGTGTTTACGATAAAAATGCTATAAAACTGATTTTACGGCTATTGGGAGTGAGTTTACATATTTTTTTTTCTCCTGCCTTGTTACGAAATCCGCTGGATATTTCTCGCTTGTTCCGCCGACGACGCGTCGACTATCCGCCTCGTGTCCGGCAACACCCGTCACTACTGAGGTTATCTTATAATATCTCGCCACATCTTAATTCTATTTACGCATCTTAAATGTATCTTAAATCTATCTGTATTAGTGAAATCGAATGAATTATTTCACTTGCAATATGTTACTGGAAATGAATGTTCGCTTGTGTACAATATGTGCTAATCGACTAACGCTAGATAGATGTATTCCACTAGTCAAGGCAGCGAAACGGTGATGTTTCGGTATTACTCGTATTTACCACAGAATCACGACAGTTGCATGTACGTATATGTACCTAGCTATTACAAAAGTTAATGTGTACGTAATGTAATATGTGATACACGATTGCAAGTGACATTGATGTAATAGTGCTACAGAATTAACAAAGATATCAATAAAAGCTGAGGTATGTGGTTTAACTCTACGTCTAATTAAAATATTTAACGTAAAATTTAAACTTAAAATACAATACCGTTCGTACGGTTTGGACTAATTTGTAATAAAAAAAAATCTCGATCGTTTAATAAATGATGCATTTCTGAAGTAACAAACTAAAAAACAATACAAGGGAATCGAGATCCTCGTCCTTTTTTGAAGTTGGTTAAGCATACGAGCGCTGCTCGGACCGATAACTTCCTGACGACCGACACCTGTTTCTGACGCACTTGCAATACGGACACTTGGTTTCTTTCCTCACATGTTCCGGCTCCTCATCCTGTAACATAACCCTGTCACATTACGCTAAGTACAGTGTGACATGAAAGACCATAGATACCTCGATAAAAAATATTATATTAACAAAGTTAGTTTGAAAATAAAATTTCTTATTACGTTAGATTTCTATGGACATTTGGCATTAGGTGCTCTGACTACTCTGTATCTATCTACCGTGTTGATATAATTATAATAATGAATATCTTACACGTGCGCAGCAAACAGAACTACACAAATCATCTTTATCCATTCTTTCCAGAAGGGTGTAGAACTGAAACAATAGAAAAATCCTTTACAAATGTACCTTGCCTCATGTTCTAATAAAATATTTTAACCCAATATTTGCTACAACCGAATCAACAGGCCACTGTTTTTATAGAATCCTCTTCAAAGCGTTTAAAAAGGATACACAATTGCTTCTTCACATACTAGGACATAAATCCAATTTTGATACGAAACTAAACTAAATATATACACAATTGCTTAGTTCTGACAGAATTATTGAGGCAGTTTTGCGGATAATATTCTCAGTACGATACTTTTGATAACGTACCCGTATCATCACACTGCCATAGCCACTGCAGTGTGGGGAAAAAGCAATGATTCCCTGCACAAGCCTTTCCATGCTAGAAAGGGATAGCATGCTTGGTGATAAATAGAAAAATGACATATACGTCGACATTCAACATGAAATTGGCAAAGTCGGTACATTTTTGTGTTTAAAAACATTTCCTTAGAAATAATAAGACATTAAAAATATCCAACCTTTAATTTTGCTTCATACAATAACTCCACCATTGAACAGATCACAAATTGCGAAACTTCCAGCGCTTTATTTGCAGCTCTGAAACATGAAATATAGTTTTCAGGATATTTAATTTCAGACATTCTTTTGTCTCTAGATGAACCCAATCGAATGTCTTCCATGATCTGTAATTTTAATACAGAGTTAATAGTTATGCAGCTAGGCATTTAGTAGAACTTTAGGCTGTTAGTTTTCAATATGATGTTGTTTGTCACAAGTTTCAACCTCCACGAATTCCTTCAAAGCCCACAAAGAGCTTAGCACTTAGGATAAGTGTTCATACAAATTGATAGTGTATTACGTTTACTATCATTATATATAGTTGTGTCGGGAAAACTCCACATGCGCCCATTTGATCGCTATCTAAACAGATTCTGTACTATAGTAATGACACAGCTGAATAACATATAATCAGATAGATATTTGTCTTTTCACTGAGAACAAATACTTGTACTCTTCACATAAATTTTTGAATTGTACAAAGCCGAAACGAACATACGACTTCTGCAAATACTTACGAGAAATGCCAATAATTTCAAGGCGCTTGCTAATCACTCGTGTTTTATTTTATAAAGGACGAGCCTGGTATACAATTGTTGGTTCTTTAACAAAAACAAATCTCCCTACTTACTTTTCAGCAAGAAAATAAGCTTCACACAAGTAACACATGGCTATCCTTTGTTCCTGTTTTGTGGAAACTGTTACACAGTGGACATGCGGATCGCCCAAAGGAACATACTGAAACAACGAGATTTTTTAATCACTTCCAACGGAATAACGGTCTTTAAAAACACCACCACTTTTAAATTGAGGAAATCGATCACTATACATAGTGGAATACAAAATAGAATACATATTGAAACAATACAAAATAAAAATATGACAAACAAAAAAGAATAGATATTAAAATTAAAAACGTATTAATGTCTATTTAATATCTATCCTAGAGCCTCTATTATGCCTTTACACTGGCGGTCTACGGTTAGATTTTTTTACTAGCTACTAAAGCACAAATTTTTAAGATTAAACGTTTATCATTTTATACCTGCAGTAAAGAAAATCTGCGAGCCTGAGGTATCTAAATTTTGACAAGCTGTTGGATTTCGATTATTTCAAGATGCGTAGACTGTAGCAGCCGTTAGCCGCTTATAAGAAATATTAATCCTCTCGTAATAGTCGACATATATTATGTTTAGCCCCAGCAATGCTAGTAGTTAGAACGAGGTCACTATTAACTAATGTCGTTCTCATACAGGTGCATGTAATTAGTATAACGTTACTCACAAGCACGAAAACAGCAACCACGACGAACAGAACAGCCTTCAGGTTACATAGCATGGGACAAATATTTTCTGGAAAATATTAATAAATAATGTATCAATGTAACCCAAACGTTAGATATTTTAAAAATAAGATTTAGATGTACAGAAAAATAAACGTCTTATATTTTAATATCTGTGACCTCACATACTCGTATGTATCTAAAACGGAGCTAAGCACAAAGAGAGCTTGTGTTTCGATAATTAGACGACGTATAGACTACATACGTATGTACATGTAAATATATATTTATGTCAATATATGTTTATATATACACATCATTTAGGGTAAATAAAACGGTACTCTAACAAGCTGATGAGTATTACCTCTTTTCAGAAAAGACTCCATTTTAAATTTCTAATGTACCGTTCAATCACGCGATCTCAGATATGACAAAAAACATTGTAATGAAAAAAGTCTACACTATTGTAGAACAAATTGCCATCTTAATTTTGTATAATTCAGTTACACTTAGTAAATTTAGCAACTTTGGTAATTCAGAATAATTTCATCTAAGGTGTTGACGTTTTGATTGTGAGACAATACATTATTTTTTTTTAATATGCCTGAATCATAGACATATTATTGCTCTTTAACAAATCGCTAACAAACTCTTGCTGAAAAGTGTTGAACCTTGTCCAAAACTGAGATATAGTTGACCTTAGGCATAAGGTCGTAAATCATGCGTAGAGACATCTACGTATGATTTACAGGTTGCAGTAAATAATTGATCCACCTTTATTTATACATAATTGATTATTTCATTTAAAACTATTAGCTTTATTTATCTAAACTTTGGTAACAATGGGCGCGTCCACTAAAAATATGGCTTTTTTTTCTAGTTAGTCCAAGTGACCAGGAGAATTCAGAATAGGCACTTACTGTCGTAACTTGTATTCTACTAGCCTATGTAAGATAATGTATGGGTATTGCCCATTAGTCAGAATTCTTCTAAGATAATTGTTGATTCAAAAGTTGAGGTGTAACAAAACTAATATTTATTGGTATCTTATGTAAGAGCGTCAGGACAAGAACATTGAAGTTTTAATAACTAATACAGACAATAATCAAATGAAAGTAAGTTGACGTATAATGATTTTATTTACGAGTATTTTTTACATAAGCCTTCGGACAGCTCTTCATGCATATTTTTCCCTGTTCGATGCACCTGGGACAACTATTTATTTCTCCAGAAGTCACATTTTCTTCCTCCCCCGGTCTTAGAGTTGCATCAGATGCTCCTACTCTAGAACCGGTAGTGTCAGGAGATCTTTTACTTATATCAACGTCAGATACATCCCTGAACATAATAGATTTGGACAGTTTCAATGGTAAGTCTGATTTTTTTATCTTTCCTTTGTCTTTATCGATAAAGTCTCTATATTTTTTATTACCGAAATATATCATATCTGAACCGGAATCCCGAGTTTCAATTAACTGAAAACAAAAGAATACTATAAGCAGCTAATATATTAATAAATAAACTACTCTTAAGCTACCAGTCGGATGTGAATCACCTCTCACCACACCCTGTATCCCGGCACGGGTTCTAGCATTGTATTATTATTCCACCTCGACAAGAACTTTATTAGACATGTAATAATACTACTAATACTAAATAATGAGCCTATTGCCATACACCAGGTACAAATCTCGACCCCGCGCTATTACACATGGTCATTCCATCTCAAACCAGGTGTCATGGTAGCCACACAACTGATAAATATATACAAATAAATTTCTAAACACATATGAACAATTGTACAGCCAGACGTGGAATAAGTGTTCCAGCTCGCGACACTAAATTAAATATTTGTCCTGGTCTTTAGGTATTGATCACGGTCACACACGTATCCATCATTACAATGCATATTTATGATATAGGTATCATACGTACATCGGTATTACCTGTGGATGTCTCTGGCAGGATGTTCGGCAGTCTATCACTCTCCCCACATACTTGTACATGTCAATTAACTACAATTAGAAAATTATCACATTACATTATCGTATATCGAATCCTGTCACAAGTAAGAACTAATTAGAGGTTGCTACTATTATTTAGTTTATTCAACACATATTGCTTCTGCGCTCATTTCATGGTGTTAAAACTCAAGTTGTTTATACTTTGTACTTTCTCCATTGACCTCTTTTATTTTCTCCTCTTTTATTTCTTCGGCCTTACGAGGTAGGCAGAGAGCACCGAGTCCTTAAAAATATCAATCTATACTTATTCCTGATTATTGACTCCGTATATTTACAGTTTCTAGGATTGTGTAACAGCATGCAGCGATGAGGTCCACAGCCCGGAAGTACATTGTTGTGGCTGGATGACAAGTTCTATAACAACATAATCATTTCCTATGATTCAAATTATTGGATGTATTCTAAGAGATTGCATTAGGAGAAAGCCTTGAGAAAACCGCGGAGGTTATTAAGGTCTTTTGAGAAGGAACCAGACGGAGTATCATTTATAATTTACCGAGATGAGGAAATACGTCTATTTTTTTTCACTGTCACTGATGAACATAACTAACAATAAAACGAGGATATTGATATGCGCATCCAACAGCTTTATGGCGCGGAGTGGCTGTATAAAGAATCCTGTTAACGTGGTCCGTTAGTAGACCGACTAAAGTTATTGTTAAATCGTAAGAAATCATCAATATATCGGCAGCCCTATTTACAGATGTTGCCTTGCAATATCACGTGAGCTACATATTATAGTCACATCAGTAGCCGATGTGTCGGCTACTGATGTGACTATAATATGTAGCTCACGTGATATTGCTCTTTCTATTTAGCTCTCTTCGTTGTAGCTATGCCATTTATGACACACACCAATTTTAACTTGAAGTAACATTAAAATAAAATCGTTTATACCTGAGTACATTTTCTATCAACGCACATGGACATGATTCGCATACGCAGCCGTTGCTGGGTCCTGCATTACTACTGCGCGCTACACAGCAACCCTTCTTGTCCTGGAACTGGCCAGGAACTAATCCGCTAAGACCACTAAGCCCGCTGAACTCACTTTGGAGGCAACTCAAACGACAGCTTCCAGACCAAATCTGTCGGATAGCTGATGCCGTTGCAGCTATTCCACTATCGGGGCACGACTGCAAATAAAAAATAATGGTGCAATTCCATAAATTTCGCATCAGAATTCTATAAATTCGTATTCGGACATGTATCAAGGTTTCGTTGTACAAGTAGTTAACACATGGACTTCTAAAAACTTTGTTTTATTGCAATGTTATTGTTTAAAAGCAAACGAAACTGTTGAATGATTATTATTGATTATGAACATTTGATATGAAAATCGTAAGAAATCACTTAGAATATACGAGAGTTTACAAAGAAAATAGTAGCGTTGGGTACTTGATGAAATCAGTCACAGTGGCGTTACTGTTCTTGAGAAATATGTTGAAACTTTTAATATATGCAACTGAAAAATCTTATATCTCTACGTCCGAGACCTCATAGCAAAGGACCACGTATAGCTCCAAAACTACTCGAGAATAAAGCCAGCATATAATTTATTCAGATATAATATGTTAATTTATTCAGGTATACGAAAATATTCATGACACGCTTACTCAGCTATTTGCTCAGGAATAGCTCAGGAATCACAAACAAAAAGCTAAGGTATCTTGTACAGCCTTAATACTATTGCATGAAATCAATTTTTACTCACGAGTGAATAAATAGCGCCCACAACCAGAACGCAGATTATAAAATTCAAAACCATTTGTTTGATACCTCGTTTGACACCGGAAAATGTAATACGTATCAATAAAAGTAATGTAAAATATCATTGAAGTCTGTCGAAGTTCACGTCAAAACACGGACATCGAATTCATTAAAAAATAACTGGCTGCGTTTGACTGACTTGACCAGGTGGACGTGTGTGGACCATGCCCAATCGATGTTTTATCATTATTATTAATTTTGTACGAATATGGCTGGAACTTTGGTAAATAGCACAGGTTATTTTTTTTAAATCATTCCTAAAATGGTAATACAAGAGACAAATAATTTCAAATGTTCTAATTTAGATTTTCTAATTTAGATTTTCTAGTAGTGGCTCGGAGTCTGGATATGTGCCCGATGCAT